>JAMWEH010001249.1:0-26844 GCA_024721245.1 Mitragyna speciosa | reverse complement strand
GCCTGATTTTGATAAATTGTTTGAGGTTGAATGTGATGCTTCTGGAGTGTGTATAGGTGCTGTTCTTATGCAGGAGTCTAAACCCATAGCATACTTTAGTGAGAAGTTGAATGGTGCAACCTTAAACTACCCCACTTATGATAAGGAGCTCTATGCCCTAGTTCGAACTCTTCAAACATGGCAACACTATCTTCTTCCTAAAGAGTTCGTGATTCACTCTGACCATGAGAGCTTGAAGTTCTTGAAGTCTCAAAGTAAGCTCAACAAGAGACATGCAAGATGGTTAGAGTTCATAGAGTCTTTTCCCTACACCATCAAGTACAAGCAAGGTAAGGAAAATGTGGTTGCTGATGCATTGTCAAGAAGGTATTCTCTTATCACTACTCTTCAAACTAAATTGCTTGGATTTGATTTCATTAAAGATTTGTATGAGCATGACAAGGATTTTTCGAAATTGTGGGTTCAATGTGAAAAATGTGCTCATTCAAATTTCTTTCGGCATGATGGTTTCTTGTTTAAGGGTACTAAGTTATGCATGCCTAATTGTTCTTTGCGTGAGTTGCTGGTTAGAGAGTCTCATGGGGGTGGTCTTATGGGACACTTTGGTGTTAAAAAGACTTTGCATGTTTTGCATGAACACTTCTTTTGGCCAGGTATGCGTTCTGATGTTGAGTCCTTTTGTGCTAAATGTCTAACTTGCAAACAAGCAAAATCTCGTGTGAAACCCCATGGCTTGTATTCACCATTACCGGTGCCTTCTCAACCTTGGGTAGACATCTCCATGGATTTTGTTTTGGGTCTACCAAGGGCACAAAGTGGTAAGGATAGCATCTTTGTTGTTGTGGATAGATTTAGTAAGATGGCACACTTTATTGCATGTTCTAAGACTAATGATGCCACTTACATATCTGACTTGTTCTTTAAAGAAGTTGTGAGGTTGCATGGTTTACCACGTTCAATTGTCAGTGATAGAGATGTCAAGTTTTTAAGTCATTTTTGGCGCACTTTGTGGAGTAAACTTGGTACTAAGTTGTTGTTTTCTACTGTTGCACATCCACAAACTGATGGTCAAACTGAGGTCGTTAATAGGACACTTTCTACACTTTTGCGTGCAATCATTCAAAGGAATTTAAAGAATTGGGAAAGATGCTTGCCCCACATTGAGTTCGCATATAATAGAACTATTCATTCTACTACGTCTTATTCACCTTTTGAAATTGTTTATGGTTTTAATCCCTTAACTCCTTTGGATATTTTACCTTTGCCCACTAATGAAGTTTCTGATCTTGAAGGTAAAAAGAAAGCTAAATTTGTTAGGGATCTCCATGCCAAGGTGCGAGAAAACATTGAGAAAAAGAATGAACACTTTGCCAAAATTGCAAACAAGGGCCGAGTAAAGATGGTATTCGAACCTGGTGATTGGGTGTGGGTACATTTGAGAAAGGAGAGATTTCCACAACAAAGGAAATCTAAGCTTCATCCAAGGGGGGACGGACCTTTTCAAATTCTTGAGAGGATCGGAGATAATGCATACAAAGTGGACTTACCTAGTAAGTATGGAAATGTTAGTGCTACTTTTAATGTGTCTGATTTATCTTTGTATGGTGTAGGTGATTCGAGGACGAATCCTTTCGAGGAAGGAGGGAATGATATGTCCCAAGAGTTGAAGGATGAACAAGGACGTTCCAATGGTGATGGACGAGCTGAGCAAACTTCCAAGGATGCTAATGATGTACTTGGAGGTTTGGATGGACCAATGACTAGAGCTAGAACAAGAAGAATGAAGGATGCCTTTCATGGACTAATTTTGGATACACTTGAAGAAAAAAACCAAGCAAGTTGGGCTAAGCATTCTCCACGGTTGGTCTACACCATTTGGGCTGAACAAGGCCTAGAAGAAGGTCCAAATAACCAGCTAAGTGTGAGGATTGAAGACTTGGAGGCTGCTGATCCATTTGTAGTGTAACGGGCTAAGAGGTGTCAAGATGGTTCACTTGGGCTGGTTTGGAGCATGCGCATTTTATTAAGCCCAAATCCACTTCACTTGGGTTGGTTTGGGCTGATTATAGTTAGTTTAGTTCGTTTATAATATGTTTAAGCTAGTCCATTTAGTTAAGTAGTTTGTTTTACTACAAAACCCTAGCATGTTATTTGCGTGCCTATTTAAAGGCTTAAAATCGTTACTGTAGCAGCAGCCATATGATGATATTTTGAGTGAATTCTTTTTAGAATTTTCTTGGTTCTTTGGTGATTAAGAACTACTCCTTTGGACTTATCAAGCTTTGCTTGTGGCGACCACAATCTTGCGTAGAGTTTCTTCTAGTTTTTTATCAAGTTCTTAATAGATTAGATTAAACGATTGAACTCGCTCAACTCGGTTTAACCTAGTTTTCTTAGGGACGTGTTCATCTTCAAGGGGAGATTCGTGAGCACACCAACTCCACGTCAAGGGTTCTTGGGTTTACGAATCCAACGGGGTCTTGAGTTCAACGAGTTGTTGACCTAAAATCCAAGGGGTCTTGGCATATGCAACCGTGCGCTCATCATGTAGCTTTGAAAGCTAGCATAATTCTAGAATGTCCACCTAAATATATATTCTTTAGAACAAAAAATTACTCCTATTTAGTTTCAGAAAGTGAATCAAAGCCAAGAAAAGAAAAGTAAATGCAATAGAGAAACAATATAATCAAACAGAACAGAGAACAACAGTTTAATGCACTTGTAGTAGCTCCATTAGAGGTTTTTTTTTCTTTTCTCTCTCCAAAATTGTAACTCAAATATGAGCAACAGTTTAAGCACATCTGTCCATGTACATAGCTATTGGGTTGTGACTAGACTAATGAAGTACAGTTAAAAGGACCAATACTAAGCCAATTATCTCTGCACTTTTGTGGTTCCTCTATAAACATTATCAACAATTTCAATGAGTTATGCATTTACAAGCAAGCCTTTCATATTTCAAACAATAAATATAAGTTTACATATTTATTGTTTACATAAAAAAAATCAATTAGATGCTCCTAATAGTAATGACCATCTATGAGAGGCAAATAGCTTAACATTTTATGATAATACCAATCATTCATGGCACATATATGTATTCCTTTAAAATAGTAGAATGGTTTTCTATGCAAGTGGACATTACAAAAAGCTTCTGAATACCTAACTAGCTAAATTCCAATTTAGTTTGAAATGACACTGATCCAGCTAGTATGGGTGGAAAAGAGAAAAACTAAAGTGAAGAACTTTGATAAAGTTGTGGTTCAATACCTCACATCAATATATGACTACCTCTATTCTCATAACCGGAAGTAATGGAAGTAGTTGTGAAACTGAAACATGGACCTGTTGCCCCTAAATGGAAATAAGAAGATGGAGGAGGGGATTCTAAATTGAGAAACCAAAAGAAACTCAATTCTATAAACAAATTTGTTCCATTCAAATTTATAGGTTTAACTGCTAATCACAAACTTAAAGCACGGTGAAGCTAAACATTCAAATGAAAATGAATCGTGAAAATTACATTCTTATGAATCTGGGAAAAACAGTAGTTTTGTTAAAAAATTTTAGTATTATCGAAGTGAAAACCAGAAAAAGAAACTAAAAAACACGCTACAAGTAAAAGTCAGTTGTAGTAGTATTACCATCACACTATGATAGCTTACCCCTTAGTTCCCTACAGGTTCTGCTGACATGATCCCAACATAACAACGTCGATATATTACTTAGTTTAGACACACAATATCCCGTTGGTTAAGCATTATTCAACATTGATGCTTAAATAATTGTGTTATATGGTCAAATTTCTATAGACATTAGAATTGTTATGTAGACAGTAAATGCTCAACTTGACAAGGAAGCCAATGCAACTTTTAAAAAAACTCCATTTCATATTGAAAAAACTTCAAACCTGTAATGGTTTAAACAAATGCTAACCTCACATCTATTTTCCCTACATTCTAGCACATCTAACTTCGGTGTAAATAAAAAAGAAAATATTGAGCTAGCAAATGAGATTCAACGCAATCTGTTTAGCTTAATTATTAACATTATACCACTCACAGAGGATGAATTTCAGAGTCAGTTACCTTTCACCGGGAACTGATCTGATCTTACTGTTAGCAGCCCAACTATAAACTTTCAAATACTCTACTGATAAATTGTAAACGCTTCCATCATCAAATTGAATCTCTACCTACTTATAAGATTTGATAGTTGTTGATTAGTGATATATTATCCTTTTTTTTTCTTTTTTTTTTAAGCACCCAACAGTTTTAGCTCTGAGGCAGTTTGCAATTTATAAATCTGACTATAAATGAGACGATTTTCTGGAATCTTCGGATTCAAGCATAAAAGGTAAATAAAAGAAGCAACCAAAGAAAGAAAGAAAGCAATCGAAGGTGCAATCAGTTAGATAAATAAGTGCAGAAGTCAATTTTCTCATATATAAAGTAATCTTCTTAGATGAATATTAATGCAGCTACCTGACAATTTCAGCAGCGAGGGATGTTTCGAAATGAACAATAGGAATATGAAGATTTTCCCAGTTCCGGAATCTTCAGATTTAGCACAATTTTCTTCCCCAACTCGCAAGCATTATGTACTAAATTGTACAACCACAAATCCCCCCTCCCCCCAATAAACAACCAAAAAAAAAATTGTTCAAAAAACAAAATCCCTGAAAACCTTTTTGACAGATAAAGGAAAAGAGATAGTCATACTTATCTACAGTAGCTATGTGAATGAGATTTCTTGAAAGCAACCTTTTTTCTGGGGCTTGAAAAACGGGAAATGTGAAAAGGCAAAAAAGTATGTGTTTCCGTTTGAAAATGTAAAGAATCAAATGAGAGTAGTCCTACCTTTTTGATGAGCAGGAAGAACACACCCCCCTTTTTTGTTTTTTGGGTAAGAGAAAGAAGTAAAGAACTCAACTGGATGCTCCTTTTACAAGTGAAATAGATTTATTCAGTGAAATAACTCAACTGGATCATCGATCTCCTCTCAAGCTACGGAGAGGAGATGATGCATCCAAAATTTAAATTTCATTTTCTTCCTTTTAGTGATATATTATCCTAGGTTCTAAGGTTAAAAACATTTCAAACAGAAAAAAAATCCAACAAGCACCTATTTGGATTGATTATTTAGGGGATTATTTGGTAAAAAAAAAAAAGAAGCAAAAAACAAAGTTGATTAGCTTCCAAAGCAGAAAAAAATGCCCAGACAATAAAAAAGAAAAGAAAAATAAAGCACTAGAACCAAGCTCAACATTCCATTTTCCACCTAAAATTTATACTATTGTATAGTTCATTCACGGACAAGTTAAAAAACAAAAGGGGTAAGACTTCAATAATTTTCTGGACCTAAATTCCATTTGGCAAAAAAAGCACACTGAACCGTCCAATAGAGTGGTGGAAATAGCAAAGCAATTACTTGAGAAAGAGGGGATGGTCCAATTCTGGTAGGGTCACGACTGGTGGCATGGCAGTGGCGGCCAGGGCATCTAGTTGTCTATGGGAGATGGATATGAAGGCAAATAGGGTGACAAAGGTGAGGCTTTTTGACTCCACCAATGGTAGGTGCCGATCAACTTCCTTGCAACGAGTAAAAAAAATTAAATAAATTAGGAACAAAAATAATTTAAAACCTAATCTACGAGCAAAATACGTTAATTTGGAAGGGAAGAGAGGAGAGATACCTTGGTAGCGAGTTGTTTCGGGGTGCCTTTCTACCATTTCAAAATAGCCGAAATAAAAAGGTAAAGGTTGTGGAATTTAGAAAGGAATGAGGAAGAAAGAGGAAGAGAGAAAGGGGGGCAAGAGGGCTAAGAAAGAGAGAATGGGCGGAGCTATTAAGGAGGGAATTTGATTTTTAGTGAAAAATTTTGGAGGGAGGGTGGAGATATTGAGGTGGGAGGAGATATCCAAGACCAATCCCTCCAGTTCAAGTCTGTAGTAATGTAATAGCGTCAGTGACGACTTGGATGTTGTCAATGAAGACCTTTTTTTTTTAAAATAATGACGACCCTTTTTAGAATAGGATTTTGATTTAGTGACAACAACTGTTGTTACTATCATGATGAGTATAATTTAAGATTGTTGGACTTGTTTTACAATGAGATTTTTAGAAGGAAAATCTTTTACAGAATCTTCAAGTTATTGCTTTCTTCGATACTGTAGCCACCATGTCCATTCTTAAACAATCTATTCTCCCTAAAGAATTTTGGAAACTTGAAATACACCAGTTCCGAGTAGCAAGTGGAGACTATCTAATTGTAAATACTATAGATAACAACATTGGATAGTTGTTAAAAAAGGGTTAAAATTCAATGATGACAATTGTTATCACTAATTGACCAATCTCACTTTAGTGACAACATGTGGATGTTGTTAGAATAGATTACGTATTTAGTGACGACAAAAGTTTTCACTAACTCGGGGGATATATATCAATGAAAAATTGGTGTAGTTGTCTAAAAATAGCATTCATTTAGTGACGACTCTAATTGTCACTATCTTGATGGACATATATCAGTGACAACTTATTAATATTGTTAGAAAATAACATTGATTCAGTGACAACTTATATTGTCACTACTTTAGTGGACTAATTTCAGTGACAACCTTGAATATGTTGTCACTAAAGTGTGACAATTTAGTGACGATTTTGGCACTTGTCAGTAATAGGATTTGGTGCCTTATTAGTAACGACATTTCGTCCTTATCACTGAAGAGTGCACTCCATGTATGTCAATTGTGACAAGATACTTTGTTGTCACTGAAATGGTTGTTCTGTGACAAGATACTTTGTTGTCACTGAAATGGTTATTCTGTGACAACATTTTGTTGTCACTAAAAATTGTTGTCACTAATAATCATTTTTCTTTTAGTATCCATGCCGGCTATCCATACACAAATAGGCGGCATAAATAAAACCAAAAACTTTATTTCTTTTGGTACTCCATTCGATTGACTTCCTAGCTTATCCTTAGGCATGAATAACTCCAAAACTAGCTTTGGCTCACCAATCTCTTCACATGCCTCTTGCATTTGTCTAATAATTCCGTACCAAATTCTTCCTCGAACCTTTGACCTCCACTTAGAGCACCAAACAAAAGAATAATGAACAACTATGATGAATTTCATGGTGTTTAGGTCATCCCTTGAGTCCTTGAATCCCTCCAATTGACATTGGCTAAAGGATATCATTAGTGTGGTGTCTAAGCTTGAGGTGGGCTCTACCACGCACATATCAAGCCCTTCTTCTTTGAAACAATTCGCTCTTAAATCATTGTCTAAGGTAAAAGGCAACAACAGTCCATTCTTTAAAGGTGCTTCAGAATCAACCATCGTGCCATGGAGAGGGACAACATCCTCAATTTCAATTGCAACAATAGACTCCTCAACGAATGATTCGCAATCAACAACAAGCATGCCGGCATCTTCAATGCATTCCTCTAATGGTGCTTCCTCCATAGGTGACTCCTTTAGAAGTGGCAAATCTTTGTCTACTCTCGCCTCTTCTAATGGTAGTGCAGACTCTTGCTCAACCTTATTAAACTTGTAGATTTGATTGGATTTTAGTTGTTTAGATTTTAATAAGGTTGTTTTAGATTGTCCAAAAAAAATGTCACTATTCACCGTACTGCAGCGTTAATGTTCATCGAATTGTTCATGCCAAAAATATTGCTCATGTCTGGTTACTGTTCATCCAAATGAGTTTTGTCTAGTTTTGTTTGTGTTTTGTTGGTCCTTGTGTTGATTTTTGTTGTGAAAAAAAAAAGATATTCTTGAGCAGGAAAAAGGCAAATTAGTAAGAAAAACCAAGAGTTGAAAAAAAAAAGAAATTCTTACTTTCTTTTGACATTCGCAGATTTAAAGACATCATGGCTAATCAAAGAGAGCAAAGACTTGCCAATATTGAGTTCACTCTATACGACATGCTCAAAATGATGAAGGAATTCAATGATCGATGGGATACTAAATAGAAGGATTGTTTTAATTCCCAATCAAGGCCTTCTAAGAAGAGGATGCAACGGCCATTGTTTTCTAGACCATCTTGAAGGCAACATGTTGATATTAAAGAGGAGGAGGTGCCAAATGAAGTTAATGAGCCTACACAGCTATTGGAAGAGTCACCAATGGAGGAGCCTATTGCCATTGAACATGAAGCACCATTAGAGGAAGTGCCATTTTTGGAGGAACCTAGCCTTGATAAAGCACTGATGGAGAAGAATCCTACCATCTATATTAAAAAGTCATTAGAGGAACATGGTGTCATTGTAGAGCCCCCTCATTGTGTTGTTGAAGACCTGTCTCTTGAGGTCTGCCCCACTCTTTACATACTTTGGATGACGATTCGAGGACAAATTGTTTCAAAGAAGGGGAGTTTGATATGTGCACAGTGATGCCCGTCTCAATCTTAGGAGCTTATCAATAATATCCATTAGCCAACATGAATTGGAGAGATTCAAGAACTTAAAATATGAGTTAAAGGCATGGAAATCCTTCATATTCATTGATCTTGCATCTATTTGGTCTTCTAGACTAAAGTCAAGGGTCTGGGGGAGAGTTTTGTGCGAAATGATTAGACAAATGCAAGAGGCAAGTGAAGAAATTGGTGAGCAAAAGCTATTTTTGGAGTTATTCATGCCTATGGATAAGCTAGGAAGCCAACCGTATAAAGTACTAGAAGAAATAAAGTTTCTAATTCTATCCATGCTGCCTATCCGAGCATGGATAGCTGGCATGGATAGGAACAGATTGTAGCGGGCTTGGAAAAAGACCTTCTGGTCCTATCTGTGCCATCTATCTGCATGCAGATAGCTGGCATGGATAGGAACAGAAGGTTTCAAATTGAGTAAATTGTCTTCTGGTGCTATTCGCATCCGTGACCGTGCACGGATACTCAGCACGAATGGCAATAGAATTTACAGCGATTTTATTTTCTTTGAGTATTTTTTTGAGTTTTATGAGTTTTAACTTGTATAGTATTATTAAAACGTGTTAAGTTACAACTAGTACTAGCCTGTTAGTCTTTTTATCACTGTATTACGCCTATATAAAGGCCAAACCATTATGTTTTTCCCATGACAATTGCGCATCAGAATTGCATGCTAAGGTGAAAGAAAATATTGAGAAAAGGAATGAGTATTATGCATGAGTGGCAAACAAAGGGGGTGTAAAAGTCATTTTTGAGCCTGGTGATTAGGTTTGGGTACACATGCGAAAGGCAAGGCTTCCTACCCAAAGGAAATCTAAGCTCAACCCATGTGGAGATGGCCCATTCCAAGTATTGGAAAGGATTGGAGATAATGCCTACAAGATCGCCCTACCAAGTGAGTATAGAAACATAAGTGCTACTTTCAAGGTTTCTAATCTTTCTCTTTATCATGCAGGTGATTCGAGGGTGAATCTTTTCCAGGAAGGAGGGAATGATGAAAATCAAGGGACATCCAATGGTTTAAGCTATAAAGTGGGATCCTTTGCAAGGCTTAGATGGACCATGACTCGGATCAAGAACAAAGAAAATGAAAGAAACTTTGCATGGACTAATTTTGGATGTGCTTGAGAAGGAGGCTACTTGGGCTACTTCTTTACAATCACCTAAACTTATTACATTAATTTGGGCCAACGATCATGTTGAGCAGTTGGGCCAAATGTGTGGATCCCTTGAAGCTGGCCAAATGTGTGGAGCATTGGAAGATGGGCAACCAATTTGAGGCAATATTGGATCAAAGAAGATTGGCCATTTGGAGGCCCAACACGTGGGTTTTTTGTGCTTTATTTTTAATATTCTAGAACCTAATTTCCTTATTGTTTAGTTGTCTAATTAGTTTACAAGTTGTTTTGGTTAAGTTTTCCAAATAGTTGAGTATTTAGTTTTTAGTAGTTGTCTTAAATTCCAAGTTCTAGAATTGTCTTGTAAGCCTATTTATAGGCCTTCATAATTCAATGAAATAATTAGATTATTCCTCAAAAATTCGTGTAAACAGTGTGTGCTCTTTTTAAGAGTGTTTTCTTGGTTCTTATATTAGAATCACTCTTAGTATTATCAAGTCTAAGCTTGTGGCGACTTAAATACTTGCTTAGAGTGATTTCTTTCATGTTTGATCAAATTCTTAAAGCTTTAGACTAGCATATTGAACAAGCTCACATTGGTCTAGTTTAGGTCCTTCGGAGTTTTTGATCTTCATTGAAGAAGACTTGAGCTGTTGACACGATCTGGGTTGATCTCCTTTTTCGTGTGTCACAGGAACATCCCCAAAAGACCATCTTGAAGATCAGGGTGATAATCTAACTCAAACCCTCCCGCAAATCTGAATCAAATTATCAAAGAATACAAACTCTCATTGAATCACTCGACCCCAATCCAACCCCGTGGGATGAAACCGTTTGAATCTAACAAAAAGAAAACCTAAACCCTAATCAAACCTGTTGACTAGAACTTAAGGTATAAGAAAACCTAACAAGAATCACTCTTGAAAAGGCAAAGATAGTTCTCATCGCAAGAACTAACGAGATCCCTCAAAGGGAGAAAATCAATTCATTGATTTCAAATCATAATTCAACATAATCTTAAAAATAATAAACGACGATAGTTAGCCTTATATAGGTGTACAAACCCTAAAACTAAACATAGAAAGTTTAAATTAAATAAAACTTAAAAATTAAACTAAAACTAATTAAAACAATTAATATTCCAAGCTGCGGACGAAGGCCACGGGGCGGCCTTAGGCGCGGCCTTGGTCAGAAGCAATTCTGGCCTTGGCACGCTCTCTGATCTAGGCTGTGGGGAAGGCCGCGGGACGGCCTCCATCAGAACATTTGCGACTGGCTTCTGGTCCTGTCCTTTGAAAATTCTACCTCGTACTTTCGACCTTAGACGCGACCACCAGCCTTTGGCCCCTTGAGTGGATGCTAAATGAGCCATCTCCCATGCTCCGTTGCCATACCTTGAACACTTTGAAACCTCCAATTTGCACAGAATGATGATATCCGTTGGTGAAGCTTGAATGATAGGAATCATGGCCATAGGATTCGTATCAAACTCCCCCTCTTCAAAACGATTCGTCCTCGAATCGTTGCCCATAGTAGATAAGCAACAAGGTACGATCACAAGGAATTGTTCAACACTTGGTGGCTCTTCTAATGGCAATGGTGCTTCATCTTCAACCTCAACACGCTCCTCCAAAGATGGTGTTGCAGCTTTGCACGATTCTTCTAATGGATGAATCATCTCCAGTGGTTCCATGGCATCTTATTCCTCCTTGGACTCGCAAGATGGTTCCTCAATTGCAATGGTCTCCGTTGGTGGTGACATTTTCACTCCCTTAAGCTCCTTCTCTTTGAGACAATTCTTTTCCTTTTCAGCAATAATAGAATCAAAAGTATTACTAATCGTCCTCATGCAATCAGATACAATGGCATCAACATCCATCTTCCTTGAACGAGTGCATGTAGATCTCGATTTGGCTTGACTCTTCTGCTCACGATCCATCTTTGCACATAATCTCTTCAAACTTGCAGAAAATTCTTGTGCAAATTCCTTACAAATAGATTCCATAATGTACAAAGCAATCTCAATTGTTGGCTTTTGAAAATAACTCGCCAATTAGCCTTTTTCCACTCAAAAATTCTTTCAATCTTATAACCCTCTTTTTTTTTTTTTTAACTACACAAACAACTCACAAAACACACAAATTCAACTTCAAAAAAAAAAAAAACAAAACTGAAAATTTTCGGATGAACAGTACCCGCCGTGAACAGTAAACACTAGGCGTAATAGTGCTCAATGAACAGTATTGCTACAATACGGTGAATAGTTGACGCATTTTTTTTTTTCAAAACAAAACTAAAAAGATCACAACTTTGATTCAAGAACATTCAAATCTGAATCAAGAACAACACAACCAAAATTTAAAACATATATCCAAAGCGGATTGACACAAATGATATACCCAAGTGGTTAAACACAACGAAGAAACCTGATTTTCTTTCAAGATCCAATAGCTGTTGATACCACTTGACGGAGAATCGAGGACCCTAGGAAGGTGACGCTCCCAAAACCCTCGAATCTTAACACAGGAATCTTCCCAAAGGACCGTCTTGAAGATCAGGTGGTAATCCAATCCAAACCCTCTCACAGATTTGGACCAAATTATCAAAATACACGAATCCTTGTTGATCAGTCAACCCCAAACCAACCCTGTGAAATAAAACTGTTTGAATCTAACAAGAAGAAAAACCTAAATTCCTAATCACACCTATTGATTAGAACTTAAGGTATAGAAAACCTAACAAGAATCACTATTGAAAAGGCACGCGAAAGTTCTCATCCCAAGAACTAACAAGATCCCTCAAAGGGAAAAAATCAATTCATTGATTTCAAATCATAATTCAACATAATCTTAAAAATAATAAATGACGATAGTTAGCGTTATATAGGCGTACAAACCCTAAAACTAAACATAGAAAGTTTAAATTAAATAAAACTTAAAAATTAAACTAAAACTAATTAAAACAATTAAAATTTCAAGCTGCGGACGAAGGCCGCGGGCAAGGCCGCAGGCGCGGCCTTGGTCAGAAGCAATTCTGGCCTTGGCACGCTCTCTGATCTAGGCCGTGGGGAAGGCCGCGGGATGGCCTGGAGTGCAGCCTCCATCAGAACGTCGCGACTGGCTTTTGGTCCTGTCCTTTGAAAATTCTACCTCGTACTTTCGACCTTAGACGCGACCACCAGCTTTTGGCCCCTTGAGTGGATGCTAAATGAGCCATCTCCCATGCTCCGTTGCCATACCTTAAACACTTTGAAACCTCCAATTTGCATAGAATGATGATATCCGTTGGTGAAGCTTGAATGATAGGAATCATGGCCACAGGATTCGTATCAGCTGTTTAGCTTGGAGTTCATCAAGGTCTTGGGTGGTTCCATTCTTCCATGCGTATCATCTACTTATGGTAAGTAGTAGTTGATCTCGTTGACTATGTGTGTGTGACACCTAAGCGAGTATGTGGATGCTTGTTAGAAACAAGTTCATTTGATTGATCCACTAAGAGTTTCCAACTATAGTGTCAATAGTTGAATTCTTAATGGTAATGGTGTAAGTGATCCTTTCACTTGAGATTACCATAGTATCTTGAGTGTGGATTGTTATACTTTGACTCTATTCCTCGGTGCTCGTAAAAGAGTAGCCCATAAGATAGAGGTTGGGTATAGTTTGTAGCATGGAAGGATAGAGGTTGGGTATAGTAGTCAATATAGGAGCAGAAGTGGTAGTATAACTTGAAAGTAGTTTCAAAGTATGCACTATACTTCTTAGACTAATTGGGTATAGTGTGGTGAAAAGATATTAATTACACAGTAATATTTTCATTGATGGGTGTAGTCTACCATACGACTTTCCTATTCACTTGGGTGATCATGATGCATAGGTAAACGCCACTCATGATCTATAAGTATGAATTAATTAATTGTGAATTAATGATAAATTAAAGAGTTTAATTTATGTAACTCTTAATTGATTAATTAATAAATTATAATTTGTACTTATTGTCAACATGAATGGAACCTAATGGGTCACACACATAAGAACATAATCTTTGGGTTAAAATGTAATTAAGATAAGTATAAGATACTTATGGGATTAATTTATAAGATAAATTAATTAAAGGACCTATTTATAAATATTCTAAGTCATGCAGAAAATTAGTTTCCTAAAAGAAATAAAGAAGCTATTTGTTTTCCTTGTGGAATTGAATTCCTAAAGGAGAAGAATTAGCTTAAGGTAAGCTTCCTAAATCTTTTTGGTTTCAGGAATGCAAACCCTAACAATTAAGGAAGAGATGCCACCTTCTCTCAATTTTCTCTCTCTAAATTTTATGTTGTGTTTCATCAATCTTTCAAGAGTTAAGGCATAATAGACTTATTTATAAGAGTAATAGTTTAATCTCTTAGGAAACAAGAGCAATTGGAAACCAAATAAGTTTAGAAAGCTTACCTTAAGCAAATCTTATTCCTTTAGGAAATTATATCTCGTAAGGAAACCAAAGACCTCTTTCCTGATTATTTGAAAACTTTTACCAACAAGACTTGGATATTTTATAAATAAGTCCTTTAAGTTAATTTATCTCATAAATTAATCCCATAAGTATCTTATACTTATCTTAATAAAAATTTAACCCCAAGACCATGTTCTTATTGTGTGTGACCCATTAGGTTACATTCACGTTGGCAATAAATATAAATTATAGCTCACTAATTAATTAATTAAGAGCTAGATAAATTAAACACTTTAATTATCATTAATTCAATAATTAATTAATTCATACTTATAGATCATGAGTGACGTCGAGCAATGCATTATAACCACCTAAGTGAATAGGAAAGTCATATGGTAGACTATATTTATCAATGACAATGTTACCCTGTAACTTTTTTTTTTAATTGGCGAACCCCATAAACAGAGGAGGGTGCCACTCCACAATTTTATTAATAATACGAAAATGAGGGGGACATAAAGCCAAACCTCAAAAAATTACATATAAGTTTAAGGCAATTAAATAAGGAGTACTACTCCCTTTACAAGTCTTATTAATAAAAGTCAAAGAATAAAAGAGAACAAAGCATAAATGAATCCATCCATGGATAGCCAAGCCATCCACGAATGGATACAAGGGAATCCGTTGAAGGAAATAGAGGAATCCATCAGTGGATAGAGACAATCCATGAAAACAACAATCGAACGACAGTCCATGGAAAGAATCAAATCTCCATCTTCAGCCTGTAGATTCTACACTTTCCTCTTAGCCTTGCAAAACCTATAATTGCAAATACCCATCGAATCCAAACTCATTTAGCTTCTTGTGTATTTTGGAAGCTCTATGAGATGATAATAAATCTGAAACTCTCCCTTCTCAACTCCAACCCTAGCAAGAAAATCAACCGCACAATTGGCTTCACAATAGCAATGCTTAAACACAACATTAAGGGGAAGAATAAGAGCAATTTCTCTAACCGCTACACGAATACAAGCTGGAGCACTAAACTGTCCTTGTAAAACCCCATAAAGAATAAATGAATCAACCTCAATAATAACATTTTGATACCCAAGCTGTTTGCAAGCTTGAAGACCATAATAAACAGCCCTAGCCTTCGCCTGTAATGAATTCACTATAGCCAAACCGCAAGAAAAACCAAATAAGAATTGACTAAGGTCGTCCCTACCAATACCACCACAGCCCCTATTCCTAAATCAAGAAAAGATGATCCATCTGTGTTAAGTTTTATATTACCAATAGTTAGCAACTTTGAAGAAATTAGTTTAGCAACAAAACTCTGGTTGGATTATACAGGTGCTAAGTCGAAGGACTTCTTGTAATTTGTAGAAGCTCGGTAGTTGGAATCTTTTTTTGTTTGAAATTCAACATCTTTGGAAAACTACTCATATCCATCTCAATTTTGAAATGACATGGCTTGAGATAGAAACTGAATTTATCAATACCATTTTTTACTACAAGGATTTCTTTGAAGGATGAATGGTAATGAATCTCAGAGGATTTGAAACATCCACTAGCAAAACCACAGCATTTTCTGGAACCTTGATAAACTTGTTCTAAAATAATAGCTCCCTAATATTTATCATTGGCATCAGTTTGTAGCATCAATTTTTTTGGCGAAGGAATATGAAGAGTAGGAAGTTTGGTTAGAATTTCTTTGAGATTTGGATTGCTTGAGTTTGAGAAGTTCCCCATTCTGGTGGATTTTTCCTAAGCATTTTTTCCAAAGGATGGGTCAATTTTAAGACCTGGGAAATGAAATCTCTGACATAATTAACAATTCCAAGGAATTGTTGGATCTGGGTCTTAGAGAGATTTTCTTCTGGGAAAAGTTTTATAGAATCACCAACATGATAATTTATCACCAAACTCAACTTGCCTCTGACTTGCTCAGATCTTTTATTTACATAGAATGCTTGGCAAGCCCATTGTGAATCAAAGGGTTCAATGAGATCAAATTCCAGGAGTTCGAGACACTCCTTTTCAGCAAGTTTGGAATGTTCAAGGTTCATTCTAGGATGACTGGCTTTTGTAGGATTTATATCCTCATTTTTCTTGAATGGAAAATTTTCCACAAAGGATGAGAATATTTTTCCAAGAAATGAACATGGTGTTCTGCACAAGATTAATTCACAATGTGTTGTCTGAAATGGTTTATCTATTCCTCTTCAGAAAGAGAGTTTTGGAGAAACAGATTTTGGGTTTCAATGTAATGTTTGAAAAACCTTTTGGATTGGATTCCTTTCAATTTTCACAAGAAATAATCCTTCTCATAAATATCAAAACCAACTATTAAATCTTTTCCTGGTATTTCTCCTCCAAAAATATGGGTTTGTATACTGGAATTTGGACGAAATTGAAGTATAATTGGTTTTTTTGTAACTTTTTGAGTATAAAAAATCTCACCACTAGCTGATCTAAATTGGTGAACTTAGGGTTTCCAATACTCATGAGGAAGAAATTTTTCACTCATGATTGACATGGCTACTCCAGTATCAAAGAAACCTATCACGAGAATAGGTTTATCAAATTTGGTCGACAGTGTGTGCACAAGAGTTTGGGGATAGGTTTTTGTTGGTTCAAGTATTTTTTATTGGTAAATACTTGGAACTTCTTCCCATGGAACTAGCAAAGCAACAACAGTTTGGTCAGATGGTTCATCTTCTTCAGTCAAAATATTTTCTAATTCATCAAGAATAGGAGCACCAATCTTTAATTGAACTTTTGAAATTAAATTTACTCCCTTCTTGTTTTTAGGACATTTTGAAGCAAAATGTCCTTTCTGCTGGTAGCAATGAAACACCTCGTATCCTTTGAAGATGATTGTTTTGAATATCTCTTCTTTCTCTTGAAAAAGCCGCCACTTGGTTTGTCTTCTTCTTGGATAAACCTGGATTTGTCACTTTAATCTTTCTGAACTTTCTTTTTGATTTTCCTCCTTTCTTTTTACAAGCAAAACACTTTCCTTTGATCTCCAATTTTGGCCTTTTGCATGCTTGATCAATACAAGCATCACCTTTCATGTAATCTCTGAATTACACTTCTTTTGTTGCAAATATCTTCAAGGGCTAGAAATGTTGCTTGTCTGATTTGTCCTGCAGTCAAATTTAAAATAGAACCAAATTTATTCTGGATATAAAATTCAGTTCCACTTGCTAAGACTTTAGGCATAGATGTCAAAAAAGCTTGTTTCAAATTTATATTGGCATCCCAAAGCATAAAATAATTGTGTCATTCTCTTGAAATGTTTGCTCAAATCTTTTCTATCATATGAACGACACTTCATTTTGAAAAACTCTTTTCTTTTCAACTCCTTGTTTTCTTTTGAATCCCTAAGAAAGTTAAATGAAGAGCTTCAATTGCTTCAGTAAAATCTTGTCTTGTCAAGAATATGGTTTTATCATTATCTCCTAATGATACCCACCAATCCTTTAATGTTCCTGCAAAATGAGAAGTAAATTCAGTAAGAATTTCAAAACAAGAATCAACAGTCAAATGTCTTATTCGTCATCCATGCATGAAATTCTTGAAATCATTTTTCCTATTGATTTGCAGGGATATCATTCAATCGTAAAAATCTGAGTATTTCCTTTTAAACTTCCTTTCCTTTTGATGAGGAATATTCTTCATTCATTCCATCTTCTTCATCACTTGGAAATACTACCTTCTCCTTATTCTCCTCCTCGAGCCATATTGAATTTCTGGAAGTGACTCTATCACTTAGAATCTTCTTCGCTATTTTAGAATCTTCTGACTTCTTCAAAGATTCTGTCTGTTCTGAGACTTAAGGTTGAATTTGAATTTCCATTTGATTCTGAAAATTGTTCCTCGATTGTAGAAATCTAAGGGATATTATTATCCACTGTCTCCTACAAGAAAGAAGTAATAGAATCAGTATTTTTATTCTTAATAAATGTCAATACTTCTGATTCCTTTTCTTCCTTTTGTTCCTCAACTTTTTCTTTTCCTTTTTCTTTTAGTTTTGCCAATCTTTTTTCTTCCCTTTCTTGCTTTCTTCTTGCCATCAGTTGATCTCTTAGCCATCTACTACTGTTGTGGTAAGGTCTTTCTTCTTCTTCAGGTGATTGGATATATGATGGATAAGAAATAAGAGGCAAAGCTCCAAAGTAATAGGATTTGGCTTTTCTCTCAAAGATTTTGCCCCAAATACAGACACAATGTTAACTTCTTTTTTCTTCTCAAGTTGGGAATTAAACTGTACTGTTTCTTTTAAACTAGCAATTTGTCTTCTAAGGTATTCAATGTCTTTATCCTTTTAGGCTTTAAATTCAGACACTGAAAGACCTATCTGAGGAATTTGCTTATGCACTTCTTCCAATTTCTTTTCTAACACTCTGATCATCTTTAGGACTTCAGTATTCCAAGAATATCAAGTTTAGAACAGACGCGCTTTGTTTTGGCAGAGTGCATTTTCTGATTACCAATTTAAGACTTCTTTAGTCTTATTTGTTGGACATGTTGGAGACACTAAATTTTGGCACACCATTTATTTTCAAACATAGAGGGGGCATGTTTGCATTTTTGGGTCAATTTTTCATTTTTTTAATAATCTTGGGGGCAAAACAGTAATTTTATCTGTAAACATTTTTCTATTAGCTTTTCGGGGTTTTTTTAAAATTTATTTTTTTATTTTCTTGTGAATTTGTTAATTTTTTAATGATTTCTTTGGATTTAATTGGTATTCTTTTATATTTTTACCAGCACAAGGATAAAATGGTAATTTCGCCTCGCGAACACCATTTTAGCTCATTTCAGGTTCCAAATTCATTTTTCTAATTCTTTAAACATGTTTCTATATTTTCTTGATTTTTTTCGGAGACGATTGCTATTTCTTCTGTAAATACTGCATTCAAGGGTAGAATCGTCAGTTTACAGTTTAAATTCCTTTTTTGTCAATTTTTGAGTCATAAATGCATTTATTAGGTTTTTAAGCTTATTTTTAATTTTTGGTAATTTTTTGAGGTCAATAGCTATTTTTTGTGAATTTTCATTGTTCAAGGGCAAAATCTTTATTTTACAGTTTAAATTCATTTTCATCAATTTTTGAGTCATAAATGCATTTCTTAGGGTTTTAAACTTATTTTTAATTTTTGGTAATTTTTCGAAGTCAATAGCTATTTATTTTTTGTGAATTTTTATTGTCCAAGGGCAAAATTGTCATTTTACAATTTAAATTTATTTTTCATCAATTTTTGAGTCATAAATGCATTTCCTAGGGTTTTAAGTTTATTTTTAATTTTTGGTAATTTTTCGAAGTCAATAGCTATTTTTTTTTGTGAATTTTTATTGTCCAAGGGAAAATTGTCATTTTACAGTTTAAATTCATTTTTTGTCAATTTTTGAGTCATAAATGCATTTTTTAGGGTTTTAAGATTATTTTTAATTTTTGATGATTTTTTTAGGCCAACAGCAATTTTCTATGTATTTTCGTTGTCCAGGGGCAAAATTGTCATTTCACACCCCGAGCGCGTTTTTGATCAATTTTAAGCTCTAACCTTTAATTTGAAATCTACTTTCAAATTTTTTGGCAAATTTTATAATTTACTATCATTTCTTTGTATTAATTCTTGATTTTTTTATTTAAAATATTTTTTTAATAAAATTGGAATTTTTATTATTAGTGGCGTTTTCGTTATTTTGTAGTATTCTTAGTGACCAAGACAACTAGCCCTATAAATACCCCCTTAAATCAGAAAAAAGGAAGAAAAAATAAAAAACCCTAAAAAACACATCCTTATCTAGAGAAATAAAGATCAAAACACACATTGATACACTAAAAATTCACACACACCAGCCGTTCATATTTTTTGCTCCACTGTTCATCATCTTCAATTTGAAACCCAACAAGAAGATTACATTTTTTAGTTTATCACCAATCATCTCACAAGGTATTTTCTTAATTTTATCTGTTTCATTTTTCTTTAATCAAATTTGATTATATTTTTGAAGCTTTTATTTTAGTTTTTTGTTCTGTTATTTCTGGGTTTGGGTTCCTAGTGTGGGTTTTGTTCTTCCTATTTCTTCCATCGATTCATCAGCAACCAAGTCCTAACCCATCACCTGAACCACACAAAAAAATTCCAGCTTTAAGTATTCCACCGTCAATACCTATATCACCACTAGTTCAACACCATTTACAACAGAATCTCCACACTCAAACTACCTATAACCACCAGCCATGGCCAAATCCCATCATTAATTCAACATAAACCTACATCTATTCTTCTTGCAATCACTTCCTACAAATAATCCAAAATCAGATCTCCCCTTGCCTCCCTCTTCATTGCCAGGCCATCAATTCTTCCTGAAATCAGACACACAAAACAAACAACCATAAACCCTCAAACAGTGGCGAAGCCAGAAAACATTATTAGTGGGGGCAAAAGCAACATTAAAATTTTTTACTTATTTTTTTACCTTTTTTTTTAAACAAAAGAACAACAACACTCACATAACAAGAAGAAATAATGTATATATTTCACAAAAAAATAAGTAAATTTATACTCAAAATTACTAATGTAACAGTAATTGTATTTCAAAAAGTAAATCAAATCATTTATAATTGATAACGGTCTACAACTTTCTTATATTTTCAACTTCACAAAGTATATTTTTTCAATGTAAGTAACTAAATAATTACTCATCTAATTGTCTCCCATTCTAATCCACAAGGGAAAGAAAATGAACCCATAAGGGGAGATAGTGAGGACACATTTAAAAATTTGTCTAAAATTCATGGACATTAAAAGAAGCTAAGAGGAGCCAGTGGGGGCCCGTGCCCCCAAGGCCCCCACTTTTGATCCACCCTTGCCCTCAAAACCATTAGAAACCAGTAGCTATTACCCCAGATGATCTCTTTCAACAGTCAAAACACAGTCCTTCCTCAACCCAACAACCACCGTCTAACCAACCAGCCTCATTCCATTGACAAACAACCAATACATTCAACTACCTGTTGCCTAACCTCAATCATCCACTACCCAAACCCCTGTAGTTTCAATTCCCACTCCAGCAACGCCAACCTTCCCACAACAGAATCATCACTGTTCCCAGTCACACATACACAGCCCCAATTCCATTAAAAAATTGCCATCAATAACACAAAAACAATCACAACAATCTCACCATAACCCATCCCTCACCACCTCCAATTCACCACTCAGTTAACCAACAAATTTGCAAAACAACTCACAAACGACCTAAGGAAATAAAAAAGCCTCAGCACAATTTCAATTCGAAAAATCCACTGCCCACAACCTGCCAACAAGCAGTAACCGTAACAACCGTAGACCAACTGTGCCCCTATTCCACTGTCCCTTGCAGGCTATCACTGTGACAGCCCCACCTTACCCAGAGACGCACCAAAAGGCTTAGCGGACTGCCTGCCTAGCTCTCGCCAGTACTCAAATCACGTGCTCACTCAAGACATCCAAACATACTTAATGCAAAATAAAATAGATTTATATAATTTATTTGAAAGTACACATATCAATAATATTTTTTACACACTATAATTTCACATAGTATTTACAAGAATAGCCTAAACAAGTGGCTATCAAAATACATGAAACAGAACATGTACAACGTCCAAAATCAGCTTTTCCAGCTTGAGTATTTTTGGAAACCTAGTTAAAGAAAACAAATAAATGGGTGAGCTATAATAGCCCAGTGAGTGCTCAAGTCATGCAACCATACCAGTAAAATATGATTTTATTCAAGAAAATATTTGACAAGTTAAATAAACAATATATGAGCAATTTAATTAACAAGTAGTCAATGGCAGATACGGGGCTCAACTACGAGAGCAAGCTCAACCGCAGAAGTAGCAAGCACTGAACATGTACCCAAGACGTTGGGACCGAGATGATAGCTCAGGTCCTCACCAAGGATCATGCCAGTATAAACAAGAAAGTACCCTAACCACCATTCACCTTGTAACCTCCGTACAGGCTACCACAACTAGGGAGTAATCTCAACCTTGGAAGGGCCAACAAGCAAGAAAGTTCAATCCAGAGTTGGCCTCTTTGAGGAATTCAACTCAATTGGGAAAGAACAACACACCCTAAAACACCTAGCACCTTATGACCTCCCAATTACGACCGGGTTGACTAACCGTGAAGTAACGGTGAAGTTAGTCACGAAAGTCTCAAACACAAATAACACATTTAATAGTGAAAGCATGTAACACATTGCGGAATAGATGCGATAAAGTACACATCTTTCCTCAAGTAACACATTTCATTAAATAATAATGTCAAGTATAACATGGCATTTCATGCATCATGCACACATAAAACACTCACCTGAAGTGCCTAAGAAAAGATTTCGTAATATGGTCGGGTCTCACTTCCGGATCCTGAAATTCAAAAGAAAATAGTCGTATAAAAACCTGACTAAAATCTAAGCAATTTCATAAGAAAATTCGAGAAATACTCCAAGTCTTTCTAAGGTTTAATTTCTAGGGTTTTGGAGTTTAGGGTTTTATCCTAAGGTTTAGGGTTTTCAAAATTAGGGTTTTCTAACTTTTTAGGGTTTTGCTCGGAAGGGTTCAATTCACTAATGGCTCGTCTACAAAAATTTCTGCATGCTCAAATCACTAAATTACAGCTTATATAACTTTAAATCATAGCCTAATCACTTTTATTTCTTAGGTTTTACCAAAATTTTGGCAGCATTTCCCCTATAATCGGACTAATCCAAAATTTTTAACCTGCAAGGAAAACAGCCAAACAACCCAATCTCAAGTAGTTCTACCATTTCCATATCAAAATCAATTCAATTTCACCCAAATTTGTCATAAAAACACTTGAACCTCTCCAAGGTTCTTCAACCAAATCATACTTAAATCATGTCTTTTCAAGATTCAATCACTATCTACAAGTCATATAAGCCCATAAACCTCATATTCATGGAATAAAACTTCATTTTCATGGCTCAAATCAATCATGCTTAACAATAAAGACATGGGTTAAAAGCTACAAAAATTACAACTTATACTTGAAATAATAAGAAAAGTTTATGGTAAATACCTTTAACAAGGTAAGATCTTTGCTTAGGAGGAAGATTAACTCACTTTCAATGGATGAAAAGTGATCAAATGGAAGAGAAAAGCTCTAAGAAAATGAAAGCAAATGAGAGGAAAAAGACAGAAGAAGAACCAGCCAAGAGTGAAGACAAAAGAAAGAAAAATGGCTAAGTAAAGAAGAAAAGAAATGGAGAAAGAAATGGGAAAAACTTTGACCAATCAAAGCAAGACAAAACCAAGTATAGATCTTGACTTTCTTGCAACTTTAGACTCCACTTGGCTAGGCTTAATTAGAAGGGATTTTTATCATTTATCCTCCTATTAATCTTGCAAGACTTATAAGGTACAACTTCTAAAGGAAAAGATACAACATGCTACCTAAAAATAGAAATCATTTCCTTATTTATTTTCAACTAATTTTTAGCCTCTTTTTTTTTTCCTACTAATGGACATAATACAAAATAAATGGTTTTGCATGAATTTCTAGGGTGTTACAATCGCCACCAACCTGCACAAACAAAACAAACAATCCAAGCAAACCCAAACCCATTGCAACCCTCCAGCTCATCGTGCCTTCCTCCACCATAGAATACCAATCACAGCCACCAGTGTACAAACAGCCAAATAGCCCCAAAAGCACACTCAAAAATGGTAATTATAGAATCACCGGCACCGCCCACGTATGTAATCCCAGCCCACTGACAAACTGCACAATCGTCATCGTGTCCTCACTGGGGTCCAAAGTAATTAGTGCTCGATTTGGGAAAATGAAATTCGGGGGGATTAAAAGTGATTGATTGGAGAGCAGAGAGATGCAAGAGGGAGAAAAATAGAGAAAAAACCAGAGGAAGAATTGAAGAAGAGGGAGAAGTAAGAGCTATGAGAGAAGAGAACAGAATGAGAGAAAGAACAGAGAGAATGGAGTTGGAGAAGAGAATTGGAGAAGAGATGGACTAAAGAAAGAAAAGAAAGAACAAAGGGGAACGAGGGGGAAAAGAGAGCGGAGAGAGTCAAGGCGTGAGAAGAGAAGAGGGAGAGAGAATCAGATTCAGAGATATGTCAGAGAGAAGAAGAGAAAAAGAAGAAGAACCGAAAAAAAATCTAATAAAAGGGGGTTTAGGTTGTAGGAATGAAATGAATATGGTTTTAAGACTCCTTGTTTAGTGTAATCCAATGATTTGTTTGTTTGATTATTTCTATTTCGTTAATTCACTTCTATATTGAATGTTTGGTTTTACTAATTAAGTTATTCTTTGGTTAATTTAGCTGTGTTTGGCATTTTTTATATGTAGTTGAACTGGATGTTTATATTTTTACTTGTTTTAGACCCTGAGGTCTTAGTTAGTTCATTGTGCCCCTTGCCACCTTTTGATTTCTACAATTTAGTCCCTTTTATTTATAGATTGACTCCCTATATATTTTATTCTCCATTACTTAGGCCTTGTAATTTTTTATTTTTAGCCTCATGCTTGCTGGAATTTTGATTTTAGGCCCCCTTAATAGCTGGAAATTGCAATTTGGTCTCCATGTTTGCTGAAATTATATTTGTACCCTTGAATATTTCTAAAAATTGTAATTTGTCAATTGATGCTTGCTGAAATTATGTTCTTGTCCTTGAATATTGCTGGAATTTCATTCTTAGCTTTAAACACTTGCTGTAATTTTTATCTTTGGCTCCCTATAATTGCTGTGATTTATTCTTTATCCTTAGGCTTGCTGAAATTTATGTTTTGTCCCCTTAGTTTGCTGGAATTTGCATTTTTCTCCTTAGAATATTGCTCCATTTACATTTTTACCCCATAAATTATTGCGATTTATTTTTATGATTTATTTATTTATATCATGATACCTTGACTTGTGTGTTCATTTTTTTAAGTATTGGTATCGGGTCTTCAAGAAGTATCCCTATTTCTTATTAATTTCTTTTTTATATGCTTCAATGTGCCTTACGTGATTTTTATGCATTTTATTTACATATTTCCTATTTGGTATGTTCTTTGTGTATTTATTCCTTTCATGCGATTTCATTTTGAATCTTATTATTTCTTTATTATTATTTTGATAAAAATGTAATATTTTTTGTATTTAGCTAGTCAATGTAATAGTTAGATTATTTTTCTATATTTTAGCAAAATTGTGTAATTAGATAGAAAGTGTAATAGATAGGGCATTTTTAATTTCCCCTCTTTAAATTGTAAATTAAGCCCCCCGGTGTAATAGTTAGGGCTTGTGTGCTTTTGCATGCTTACGTGCTTATTTGTTTTACCGCTTTCATCAGGTTTTTGGGTCTAGATATTATGCCTATGTGTTATGTGCTCCTACTTGACTTTATATGTCTTTAATTTGCTTTTTAATTCATGCTTTACTATCTAATTCATGTTTTATGTTATTTCGTCACCACATTAGCCCAACGCTAGTTGTGGCTTTATCATTTCCCTGCTAGTCCAACGCTAGTGGGAATCCCTAGAAAGGGCTAGTTCAATGCTAGACCCTTAGGGCATTTTAGTGTTAGGTACACTCGTGTGCATTTTACATCCCACTTCATACACTTTTAGTTGGCTTCCCATTTCGCATGATTTTTAATACTATTATTATTTATTTATTTTGTCATATCTTCAGATGCATGACATCTAGGTTGCATTTCACTTAGATTTTTTAGGACATTTTGTGTGATTCGACTAGAAATAGTCGCCTACTCACGTGGGAAGCGGTGGCGTACAAGCCGTTCTCCTCTCTATGAGTAGAAACATTCTGTCGCAAGCCATTAGTCCCCCGTACCCGTTATGTTACATCCCCACTTTTGTCGGCCACTTATTATCTATATTATTATTTTTCTTCTTTCCTATTTTGCATTTCATTTTGCATTCACACTCGTGACTCCCTCGAGGTCTAGATTCACGTTTCGCAATTAATGCGATAATTCCGACCAAGCCTCGACGGAACATGCCAACCCTTCCGATACCCACATTTAGATTTTAGGATTTGCATTCATTTAGATACATCTAAACACGATAGAACTTAGGGTTAATTTAGGAAATTTTGATTAAATCTCGCAACTAGCCTCAGTTAGGTGGAAAGGGTGCCTTAGGTGCGAGCCTTTGCCTTCCCTTTCTTCAAATGTGACTCCCGGACCTTTTTCTCTCGTTTTTCATAGACCAGAGTCAGAAAGGATTTTAAATGTTTTTAAATTTTTTTATTTTTTTGTTTTGCTAAATTATTTTTTTGGGTGACTTGGTACACCCTAACTCAATACCGAGTGGCGACTCCATTTCAAAATAATTCAAAATTAATTGGCTGAAACTGTCACACTTGTCTCGGCCTTGTTTTCTTTTAAAATACCATTTTTCTTAAAAAACACATTTTTTACTAAAACTCGATTTTTATCACACGCACGGTTTTTCTAAAAAATCTTTATTTTCAAAAAAAGGGTCTCAGACCGAACCATCTCGTCTTGGGACGGGACAGTCAACGACCCCACCGCTAGTCATTTCGGGGCACGACACATGTTTGACCAGAAGGAAGAACTGTTGGATGGGCATTTGGAACTTTTGAGGAATTGATTGTGAGTTTAGGTTATATCAAAATATAGCAATCAATCCACTTCAAATCACACAAACAAGTGATAAAATTTATAACCTAATACTCGTTCCGCAAGTGCATAGGTCAATTGTAGTTGTGAGGAGTATTAGGGTCGATCCCACGAGGAAATGTGAACTAGTAACTACCAAAGTTACTAACTTGCTT
>JAMWEH010000418.1:0-21212 GCA_024721245.1 Mitragyna speciosa | reverse complement strand
AAGGGCTTTACACTCAACATTAGTTCCAGGGCTCGGCTTCAACAACTTTGCCCAATCTTTCACGAGAAATCAGGCTGATAGTTAAATCCAACTTAGAGCCAGATATGTGAGTAGGGTTAGATTCCTGGGTTTTTTCCCACATGATTGTGGGAGGGTCTAGGTGTTTTCATAAGCATGAGAGAAAAACATTAAATTTGATACAAGAAGAGACCAGAGAAAAGGAAAATAAATAAAACAAAAAAAAATGTACTCATCAGTCAACCAAAAAGACATTAATGTCTTTACAGTTGGAAGGTGATTTACTCGTTACCAGTAACAGTACTCCTAAATTATTGAGTAAAATCTGTGAAGTCCTTTGCTATATTATTGGTCAGTGAAGAAAGGGAAATAAAAAATCGTCCTTTCTGATTAACTATCCAAACTGGAAATTATAGGATGGGAAACTGATTCAGTTAAGAGTTGAGGTGGACATTTAGAAATTGAGACTTCAAGAATTTGAGCTGTGTCATCAATGAACTCTCTGCCTACTTGGATATGTCTGCATGAGTTAAGGTAGATTAATCTGAGATCCGCAATAATAAATTGTTAATAACTTAGCACGATGAGAAAATCTCCTGTAAATTTATATTGGAAACAAGAGTCCATTTCAGAAAAATGGAAAATAGGACACTGTTAGAAAATAATAATAATAATAAACAAGAGAAATAGCATGTGCTGTAAGGAAGAAACTCTTCTCTGGAACAAAATTCCTCAAATAATTCTTTTTGGTGAGCAAGAAAACTAGAGAGAGAGAGAGAGAGAGAGAGAGAGAGAGGGAAACATTGTAGAAATTCAATCTTGCATTATCAATTGCTGGTGAGAGTAGTACAACAAATTTTACTACTAATGTTTACAAATTTTTTTTTGGATGATCATTGATCACCCACAAAGCTATAATCTTCACATTTTTAATCCAAATGTAGCCTCTAGATGAGAAGTCCGATTATATATTTGATCATATGTGCAACAGACAATTCGCAATTTAATTCAGGTTGAACCGCCAGATTGGCTCCCGGCAATTGCCAACTCATCCCCAGCAATAAGACGTACATACACCTGCGACATAATAGTACTACCTTCACTGCCGCCGCGCCTAAATTAACGGGCCACCGCTACTCCTACCCTTTCTCCGCCGGCAGTCATCCCATAGCCTAACTACACTTCCGTCTAGCAGCCGTTAAATCCTGATAACGGTAAAACCACCTAAACTGATCCCCCATCCTCATTCTCATCATTACCTCCCACCCCTCCCCAAACCATTCCATTTCACACCCCTCATTTCCATCCCCACCCTCAACTTCTCCGTTACCGTCATCACCTCTATCCTCCTCCTCCTCCTCCATCCGATCATAGTAAAATGTAAACTTCCCACTCGTTCTTCCCTCTGCCATGAACACGCACGGCGGCGACGATGGCTGAGGAGCCGCCGCAGTTGAAAGTCTATCAACCTCCTCAACAGTTCCTGCCTTCTCCGCCGCCGCCGCCTCAGTCCGCCGTTCTCGATGATGAAACGGTTGATATTAACATTGGAGACGGTTCCGTTTGGTCGGGACATGACTTGAAACGAGGTGGAAAGGATGAAGCTCGGAATTTCCAGACACTAACGGCGGCCGTTATAACGGCGACCCAAGTCCAGACGTTGTTGACTACCGTTAAGAGGCCGAAGCTGACGTAGTCGAATGCTAGGGCTTCCAGCAGCGGAGAATCCAAAGCATTCATTTCTGCGTACTTTCTCTCTCACACAGTCACGCAGTAGCAGAAGAAGGAGAGAGCCCAAACGAAGGGCGATTGTTTCTCTCGCGGAAAAGCAGTGTGACTCGTGAAACATGAGGCGAATTTATTGGAAGAGAGCGAAAAATGTGGGCCGTTAGATTACATGGTATCTGATGTCGAATGCCAGGAATCGAGATTGAGATGCCAAGGCAGATCCGAATATTTATAAATGAAAAATTCTCAGTTGCCACGTGTAAGGTCACGAGTGGCTGTCGTGCTTACCAGTTTACCTGCATGATCAGTGGAATTGTGTACCGTAATGCTTCATGATTTAATCCCATTTCCAAGGAAAATTCTTAGTTCAACCAGGTTTAAGGTACATATACTTTATAGTTTAAAAATTTATCACATAAGTATAATGGTGTAAGTTGACGTAAGAAAATAATGTAATAATATTTATGTGGTTTTAGTTTAAATTACATGGTTTATAAGTAAAGTCGTGAAAATGGTCCATATAAGAATTTTTTCATTTTCAAAGGCAAACAGGGTCATAAGTTGACGCCTTTGATTTTAAGTAGCAAAAATGAAGGGACAAGATTAAGCTAATAAGGCCAAATTTAGAACAAAAAAATAACGTTGTTTTGGAGTGAAAAGTGATTATATCATGTTTCCAGTAGAGTTACACATTTATTCAACAGAGTTCCACATTTTAATTGACATGTTACGCACACTCTAAATTGTCCAAAATGACAAGGGTCCAACTTAGTTAGATAATTATCATATTTTTTAATCGAACTTTTAAACTTTTTGCTTGTGAAATTGAAATGTCATTTGAATTGAACGATTTAATCTAACTTGTACCAAAATAGAATCGGCAACAATTATAGTGCGTTGAAGAATAGATTTGTTTTAAGGTAGGCGAACAGATTTTATTAGAAATTAAGTGGGAAGGAGCTTACTTATGTATCTTATTCATTTAGAAAATTTTAATTTTCACCAGAAGCCTTAAAAATTTGGGGAATCAAGGATATGCTCTACTTGTAATTTTATTGAAAAAAAAAATTTATGTATGTAACCAATGAGTTTGGCATTTTTTCCCCTGAAAATAAGGGTTAGACAAAATTATCCAACGTAAAGTTGTCACTAGTAAGTATTGCTAGTGTAATAAACTTAGGGGTTGCTTGGTTGAAGGGTATCGAAATCGGGAATCGGAATGAATCCTTTATAAGCTGCTTAGTTGGAGGGAATGAGAATTGAGGAATCGGAATCATTTCTGAAAATTTGGGAATCCTCCTATTCCTGAGTAAATTGGAGGGAATCGGAATCATTTCTAAAAATTTTGCAACTTTGACTTTCTTTTTAATTCCTCAATTATTTTATTATGACAAACTATTAGTATACATCATTATTTATTTGTTAATTAACAAAATTAGATAATTTAGGACCATAAAGTCTTCATAAGTGAATGATTCCGATTCCGACATCTAACCAAGCAAGAATATTGGAATGAAAAATTTCATTATAATTCCAAAGTGAATGATTCCGATTCCGATTCCGATTCCTCACTCGAACCACCCCCTCACTGCACATAAATGTTCACATGGAGTCTTTAGGACCCTGATTCTTTAGTTTCTGTGTTAAACTTCTAGTTGTTCCTTGAACGATCACTTCTGTTCAGCCTCTTTGTCTTCCTTGAATGATCATTTTGGTTGCTTTCTGCATTGGTTAAATAATTTTATGGATAGTACATTTCATGAACTTTTGTCATGTAGTTTATATATAAATAGTACTACTTAGGGATTCGGCTAATTTTAAAATCTCATTGGAAAGTCCCACAAGAAATAATAATATTATACAATTGGGTTGGGTATGACTTCACATAATTAAGAAGCCCATTTAAAGTATCCTCACAATGGACATTCTTGAAATTTGGCTAGTTTAAAAAAAAAAACTAATGTAAAATTCCCACCAGCCAATTAAAATACTAAGTAGGGCTTTGCAATTAACATAACTAGACACAATGATCACTCTATGCAAACTATGATTATCTTCTGTTAGGATGTGATTAAAGGCTGTTTAGACTCTAGCATTATTATTAGTGTCCCTTGATTAATGAAGTCCAAGATGATGTAACTAAAACCACTTTTTATATTTTTCTTTCGAAGCAAAAAATAAATGTAAACCACACTCTAATAAATGCTGAAAATCATTGAGGAACAAACCGATTTTCTGTTTTAAGTGCTGGGACGATGACAATTTATGGTGGGATTGTTATCTTGGGGTTGGTTGGTGGACCAAGTACGACTAGGAAAGACAATTATTGAGGGTGACAGCATGCCTTGGTAATTAATATTGTGGTTAGGTGACCGTGTTGATACTTGAAGGCAGCTTGCAAGACATTTCATTAGTTAATTGCCTCGTTGGAGATGTGGTTCACCTTCGAATTCAAATATCTTGCTGATTTCAGTATGGTCCTCAAATTATTAGATAAAAGATTTACTATATGTTGCCCTGCTCCTTACGAATGATTTTTTAGTGAGAACGAATAGAGATCGAGTAGTTAGAACTTTACGATTCCACTTCAAATCTCGGTAAAAAAAAACATGCTTTTGGGGGGAGAGATACTATTTCACCAATCGAGTCACAGGTATCTAACATATTCATATCTAATGATTTTCCACAAAGTGGTGACGAAACGTATAACTTGTACAAATCTTTCCATTTTCTAAGTCGATCCGATCCATTCGTTCGTAGAGCTATTTACTCGATCGCAGACATTTCTGGAACACCTCTAACAGAGGGACAATAGTCAATTTTGAAAGAACTTATTGTCAACCTCTTTCAGATATGAATCTATCTGATTCAGAAGGGAAGAACTTGCATCAGTATCGCAATTTCAATTCAAACATGGGTTTGATTCACACTCCATGTTCTGAGAAATATTTACCATCCGAAAAGAGGAAAAAACGGAGTCTTTGTCTAAAGAAATGCGTCGAGAAAGGGCAGATATATAGAACTTTTCAACGAGATAGTGCTTTTTCAACTCTCTCAAAATGGAATCTATTCCAAACATATATGCCATGGTTCCTTACTTCGACAGGGTACAAATATCTAAATTTGATATTTTTAGATACTTTTTCAGACCTATTGCCGATACTAAGTAGCAGTCAAAAATGGGTATCCATTTTTCACGATATTATGCATGGATCGGGTATATCATGGCGAATTCTTCAGAAAAATGTGTGTCTTCCACAATGGAATCTGATAAGTGAGATTTCGAGTAAGTGTTTACATAATCTTCTTCTGTCCGAAGAAAGGATTCATCGAAATAATGAGTCACCATTGATATCGACACATCTGAGATCGCCAAATGTTCGGGAGTTCCTCTATTCAACCCTTTTCCTTCTTCTTGTTGCTGTACATTTAGAGAACAATCAACACACGGTTCCTTTATCCCCTTTTACCTTTCAGGATAAATTGGATAAACTCAGAGAAAACAAAAAAGAAATAACATTCAAATCGATTTTTATTGACCAATTAGAGTTGCCTCCAAGGATCTATAATTGCCTCAAAAGGTCCAATATATATACATTATTGGACCTTTTGAATAAGACTCAAGAAGATCTTATGAAAATTGAACATTTTCACATAGAAGATGTAAAACAAATATTGGGCATTCTAGAAAAACAAAAAATATTTGGTAATTTATTTACCGAAAAATAAGTTTTAAATCTATTGAATTTCTTTCGCCTTTTTTTTTTTAATTTTTTTAAGATGAAAATAGGTTTTAAATATTTAATACAATTCATATATTCTATATAGATTTAGAATTGAATATGTGTATCTGGGGAGAATTCACTTTGAAGAGATTATTCCCTAGATACACATATTTCACAATTAAATTAAAAAAGACCTAAAGTTTACTAATTTTCTTTTCTATTATAATATAATAGTATAAGTTTGATAAAAAACAAAAAGAATGATTTATGAGAAGTTAAGTAGCTTTTCCTACTTTTACCATTGATGACCAATAAAGTAGATATGGAAAATGGACATGATTTTGGTAACAGTTAATTCGAGTTTTATCGTTGAGGCCCATTTCAAGTACAATCCACCATTCTACGATCAGAATGTAACTGGCAGGAATATGGGCTTGTTTTGCTCCTAATCGAGTGGAGACTGAGCTGATTCTTTGCATTAAATATGCCTCAGTCGTGTTTCTTCCTGAGTGGTTTAATCCATCTCACGATAGTGTCTTATGGATGTTGTCTCTTCTATTTTAAGCCTAACAAATGGTACTATACGATTGGGCGGATCAGAGGCCTCTTTGGCTCTTTTCCTGCAAATCATGTGTGGCAATCGGATTTGATATCGTTCTTACCTCCACTTCCTTTTTCTAGCTCTTACATTGTTGTTTTTGGGTATGAGTTTACAGATAAAAACAATTGTTGATCATATCTTGAGTTTGTGTGTTTTCTTTTTCCTTCTTGTGAGGAATGTCGTGAAAATAAAAATACTTGATACTTCTGATGGATGAAAGTCACAAAAACAAAAACTAAATAACGGGGTATGTGACTTTCTAAGTACTATTCAATTATAATTATCTCAATTTGCTAAAAGCTATTTTCAAATCAAAAGCCAACTCACTCAGTTTTTGTATATGTTTTTGTCGTATAATTTTCTTGTAATCCATTGTGAAAACAACACAGCCAGAGGAAGCCTAAAGACGTTCAACCTTCCACGGTTTGCCACTCAATCAGAAGAAAGACTAGTACTAAATTTTGCTAAAATCACTTTGAGAAATTGTCACAGATTTTAAAATTTACCAAGCAGCGGAAAAGGAGCATTAAAACTCTTATTCCCATCTTTTAGGGGGGTCCCCCGGGAGGGGGGGAGATATACTCTGTGTGGATTATTACAATGATATAGAAGTTAATTTTGTAAAATGGAAACTTCGTTACTACTTAATCATACTAAAACTAATTATCAAAATGCAATTTCTTATACTTCAAAAAAAAAAAAAATGTACTACAATTTCCCAAGAAAATTGAAAAATGGCCGGGCTTGGGCCTTAAGTCCAGAAGAACCAAACATGATCGAAGTATGAGCTCTTTCATACGGGCCAAACTTGGGCATGGTAATGCCAGGCTTGGAAGGCTCAATTATCCCAATCCTCACTTCAGAGGCGAAATACTTCAGCAGTTAAAAAACCACGCTTTTCTTTGCTCTTCTGCACTAATGAATGCCGTCACCGTTCTAATAAACAAAATTCGTGAGCTAGAAAGCATCAATCAAGATTTAGACCATTTCTTGTTCTTTGGCCCTCGTTTAACTTCGGCCCTCTTAATTTTCTGTCCTTTTACAAATAAGCCCCCCCCCCCCCCCCCCCCCGCTCTGGTTTATTCTTGACAGCAACCAAATAAGTCTCTAAATACATAGGGGTACTGATGATATACAGAACAATAAAGGCATGATGATGCATAAGTATGTATACTCGTAATTGTAGCTATACATGCGCTTGTATGTATATATATTCATTTGGTTATGGCGATGATTCTATTGTTTTTACACCTTTATTTGACAAAAATCCTAGCTACCTGGTCAATTGGACCAAGACTGGCTTAGGCACAAACTGCCAACCTGAAAATCAAAGTTCAACCTCAGGCTTCTCCATTTACACTAGAGTCCAGGGTGGCAATGTGTTTTTCATTTCCAGCAAACGGTTTTTGACCTAAAAGTTTCTCTATCTCACCTCATACACTTAATGTTGTGGTATCGTTAGCCATACCTGTGTTCTTAATCAAAGTCCATCCTCAACAAAGAATTCAAGATTTGCATATTTCGTCTGATCGGAAGAGTCGTTTTCACAAAGTACTAAGAAATTAAATGTTGGCCAAAGTCCAAACTAGATGTAATCCACATTTATACCTCGAAATTTCTTAAACCATTTATTTGCTCGACTTGAAAAGTGTGGATGACTTAGTAATTTGAATCCTCTTAATATCCTTGTAAACAAAGACGAAATCAACTCATGTTGTCATGCACCATTGAATAACGAATGCCATAAACGCGTTCCCTTCCATATTCATCTCGCCTTTTTTTTTTTTTTTTCCTTCTTTTCCAGAAGAATCATTTATGTGTTTCATCCGGCTTTTGTTATAGGCAGAAGATGATATACAAAAGCAAATGTTTAATGACTACAATTGTTTATTCCACTTTGCACTCCTAAAACTTTTACCATTTTCACTTTGTACCATTAACTTTTATTGTCAACACTTTACACCGTAAAGTTATACAAGTATCCCCATATGGCCTCATTGCTTGTGGTGTTAGTGTAATCGTTACAAATATCATGGCACATGATGATCAGTCCATGTGGAAGGCGCAAGAATTTTTGCCAACTCCAATGATATCGGTAACGATTCTGCAAAGGTTGATATTCATGTGTGCATCAGTTTATATCAATTTTATGAAGAATGTTAGCTTCTAACGTCAGTTCAAGGTTTTATTTTAGGTGCATAGGCTATACTAGATAAGCTTATATGCATCCAACACAATTTTCTCTTCTTTTCTTTGTTTTCCCCTTTGGAAGCAAGAAGGAAGATAAGGTTTTGACTTGTACATAAAATATTTGCAACGTGATCAAAACCGTACCAGGCAGGTAAAAACAATTATATTATTCAATTGTGAAGAACGAAAAGAGTAAAAGAGTAGGATATTTCTCGAGGTAGAATGGGTTGGGATGAGGGGAAGTTGGACCAAGAAGAAAAGTTCAAGAAAGCGGGCTCTTAATACTATTTCATTTTTTTTGAACGTGGGTTAGAATGTTGAGGCGGCTTTGCTTAAGATTATCGTGCTTCATGAAACTGAGTAAATTTCCAGCACCCATAATTTTTGAATATAGTACAGTTCATAAGAAAATCCTCAACTTTTTGGCTTGCAAGATCGGATATGCAACTGGTGCAGCTCCATTTTGATATTTCTTCTTGGTAGACAGGAAAGAGATGATGAATTTCGACTCAAATACTTCGAACATCATGCGAGAATAAAGAATGAGACCGTGCTTTTTTTTAGCAATTTGAGCATCACAGCACACAGGTTTCTTTATTCGTTGACCTGCTATATTTTTTACTATATCGGGAAATTTTACTTGCTAGTTATTGTTCTTTTGTATTTTCCCCCCCTTCTTTTACGCCAAAGCTAAAGGGTACGTTGACTTTTTTCTCTTTCAAATCTTGAACAAATATTTGGTTCGATTTCAGCCTTGAAGTCCAAGTGTTTAGATTGAAGTCAGAGTCAAAGTCACATCCACAATTCAATTATGAAGGGTTTGAATGTACGTCGAGATTACAGCACCGAATCAGAATATATGAATTGAACAAGTTAGTTAGTTGGAGCACACAAAAAAAAAAAAAGTTAGTTTAGTTGGAATGTTGTTCTTTGAAGTTGAACTAAATAAAAATATGGAAGCCATGAAATAGTCAAGGAAAATTAAAAGCTGCTATTGAAATCAGTAAACACTAACGAAATATAAGCCAGAAAATGCTTAAAGAAACTCGCAAAGTGTTAAGGAAAATAAGAAAACGACATTACAATGCACACAAAATATGGAATAATTTTTACTGCTTATTTTTGCCCAGTGATTCATATCCTTCGTAAGTAAATATGAAAAATTTTATAAGCATAGGCGAGATTAAAGCTGTTCACACTTGTTTTTAGAGTTGTGGAATTGGTGGTGGACAGTTCTGCCTCAAATTCGAAATTTTAAGATTTTCATCATTAGAAAATTTCTCTATGTTTCGCTCAGAATTGTTTCCTTCCCAAAATAAAAATTTGGTGCCTAATTTTTATTTCTGGCCGAGAATCCTAGCCGCGTGTGATTACTTATATCACAAGGGGTGGTTCAAATTTTCTATTTAATTGTTTTGTGCATCTAACTGTGCTTGATATATAACAACCTGTAATTTCATATAATTTTATATTGATACAACTTAATTTTATGTTAAACATAATTAGACATCATAAAAAATTGAATAGAAGATTTTGGAATATGCTAGGGTTTAAGAATTAAGCTAGAAGCTTGATATTATTAAGTGGTAAACATTCTGGTGATTTGAACAAATATTAGAACACGGCATTCCCAGGGGGCATATCTACATAAAAATTACTTTACAACTGAGGTCTACAGATCGTAATATTCACGGTTCAATATTCTAGGCGTGAAAATTAAAATAGAGGCCAATTACCTGACATTAAAGTCAAAGTCATACTTTAATTAGCACTAGCTACTTTATAATAAATTGCCAAATAGCCAGTAAAATCAACTTTACCGATTCGAAAAAGACTAGGAAGAAAAAAAAGAGATCGAGACAGCTGTTTTGAATGTTATAAAACTATTGTCGATAGTCAAAATATATTCTACAATCCCACGATTAAGACAAAAAGTGATTTCTAGTCTCTTTTCTTTTTTTCAAATGCCAATTGCACCATGGACAATGTTGGGTTTGGAAAACGAATAGGAAAAGGAAAAGAAAAGGTTAGTTCAAGAGAAAATTGATTGAAGGTATCAATAAACGATATATCAGTGTGAGTGAGTGTGTGTGTGTGTACTTCCCAAAGAACTGAACGTACAATTAAATTATCGACTATCTCCACTTTTTAAGAGCCAATACTCGAGCATCCTCCACAACAGTGACAAGCTAAATCCTTTATCCTCACATGTGGCATCATGATTCAAACATTTTTATGGTGATCTCCATGGCTTGAGCTATCTTTTAAGGTTAACATAAGTTGTCTTGTTCATCAATTTTATACTTGCTAGCACTTACCTTAAAAAACCAAAAGACTAGAACTCTAGTTCTTAATTTTAGTAGTAACATAATTTCTACTATCATGGCTAGGTCTCAATCTCACGTTCAGCAAAAAAATCTCACGTTCAGCTGTTACGTGTAAATTTCTATTTCTATTTACGTGGGAAGACATTTCTAAGTATAGTTCCCGGAGCCGCCCGCATGCCATGCAAGAGTAGAACACTGTGTTACAAACTTCCTTTTGTGTGTGTGTGTGTGTGGGTGGGTGTGGTGTTGTGTCTATTTGGTTAGGCAGGCTATTCAAATCATCAATTTTCTAGATATTGTATACTGATCATGCACAATATTTTTACCATTACTTAGGTGGTGCTAATATGTGCCTTGCTTACAAAGAAAATATGAATTGGATTAAAATCAAGATATAATGACTCTTCAAAATGGAGAAAATACTGGAATCTAAACTAAAGATGGTCATTGTTCTATGGAAGATGGAATTCCCTTTACAAGAGCCGTGCACTCTTCAATTTTCTTGATGGATCCAAATGTTTGTACTTGATTTCTATGACGTTCATTACGTACGTTATTTCTTCTTCTTTTCTGGGATGTTTCCTTTTGATCTCATGGGCTGCAGTTATTCCATTCTTAGATTTGAGGCTGATATATTAATTTATGGTAGATTCTCTCTCTCTCTCTCTCTCTCTCTCTCTCTCTCTCTCTCTCTCTCTCTCTCTCTCTCTCTCTCTCTCTCTGTGTTTGTTATGTGTGTGTGTGTGTGTTTACCCAAAAAAAAAAAAAAAAAGAAAAAGGATACCAACACAAAAATGATCACAGCCGCTGTTATTTGTCTAGGCATGTTTCTACAAATTTAACCGACAAGGTGACTGAAAACCTTTTATGGAAAAACTTAGTGGTCAAACACATGTACTAGGAAATTGTCTAGATGATTCCCAAATGCTTATATGAAGCGAAATTGTCGATGTGTGTATGATATTGGTATATAGTAATAAAATCAAACTCCTAACTGTAAAAAATTAATACTCCACAATTAGCTTATAAGTTCATCAAGAACACAGAGCTAGATCCATCGTCTCATTTGCTTTACATTTTCTATGTATGTTCTCTTAACGAAATTATATTCCAATGTAGATCAGGAAATCATAATTTTTGTGACGGAGTGGACTTGATTATGAGATCAATGAAGCCGAGTAGACTTGATTTCACGAATAATTTTATCGATCTTTTATACTAACGAGTTAGTTGTTGACCCATTCTAACAATTTTAGGGAGAAAAATATATCCTAGGCTAAATAGATGTTCAATTATTCTGCTAGTTTATGCTCAGAAAATATGTGGAATTGGGCAGACAAGGCATATTCCTTCAATTATTTACTGTACAAAGTTTATATGTATATATTGAACAAAGATGATGTTAGCACATAAACACACATATTTTCGGAGTATGTCTATATAAATAATTGTATAAGCTAAACCAACCACCAGTTGCACACCAATAAAACCGCGGATTGAACGAAATTTCCACACTATAACTAACTATCTTCACATAATTGCCCTATTAATTTTACTATAATGAAAGTATGTACATGTATTCATTAACAAAAACCATGGTCCTCACTCGTTAAACCATTCGCTAGCACGATTTTGTGTGTTTGTGAAAAAGAAGGGAAGAAAGAAACAAAAAATATATTTCTTAATTTTTTCCAGCACCAAGTCTTGATTTCAAGTCCATTCACGTGCTCTTAGCATGACCCACTTGTTCTCATTTTTCATGCAAAAAAATGCCTATAAATGCCTCTCAATTTTAGTTCACAAATCACAAACCTATCATTAGTAATCATCAAGAAAAACAAAGCCTTGAATATATCCATACATCAAGAATCCAATCACTTTTTGCTCTCTAGTACTTCCATTTCGTTCAATAGTACTACTAATGGCCATCTTTTCCAAGGTTGGAATTATTGGTGCTGGAATAAGCGGCATAGCTGCCGCCAAACAGCTCCGCAAATATGATCCGATTGTCTTTGAAGCCACGGACAGTTTGGGAGGGGTTTGGAAACACTGTTCTTTTAGGTCTACTAAGCTGCAAACCCCTCGTTGTGACTATGAGTTCTCGGATTTTCCTTGGACTCAAAGGGATAATTCCAGCTTTCCTTCTTACTTGGAAATCTTGGATTATCTGCACTCTTATGCTGACCATTTTGGTGTGCTGGAACTCATAAAATTCAATTCAAAAGTGGTGGAAATCAGCTTTCTTGGTAACCGTGATCAAGCCGAGGATCTTGATCAAGGTAACTCTAGAGAATATGGAAATTTGCTCAATGGCCAGCCCGTCTGGGAGGTCGCTGTCCAGACTAGCGATTCTGACACTGTTGAGGTTGTTTTTCTTATACCGATCAAATCATCTATTTCACAAAAGATCTAAAAATCTGATTTTTATCTCACACTATTTTATTTTGTTAATCATTTTCCACAAAAGAATTGCAAATCTTCTTTTGTTTGAACTTTTACTTTCTTTATAGATTTGGTTATTTGGACTTCTAACAGAAATTAACTAGAAATTGTCCCTCACTCATTTTTTCTTCTAGATGGTGCAAATAAAAGTGTTGCACTATTTTTCATATCAATAGTGCTTGTGCTTTGGGATGCAGCAAGTGCTAGAGTATCTCGTGCTGGACATTTTTTTATATAATTCAAACAAGAAAGCTATATGTGTAATTGTGTCCATTGGATAACCTAAAAGAGTTTAAATTAGGGGTACATTTTGCATGGCAATCATTTCCAAAGGATGTAAAGGGCTTCCTGTATTTTTCTAACATAGTCAGCTTTTCATAACTACTAATCATTTCCTATTAAAGTCTAGTAAGTTATAAATAGTTTCTTGATTACCTCTCTTGAGCTGAAGTATTAAACATAATTTCAGTGGTACTCCTTTGAATTTTTGGTGATTTGCACCGGGAAATATGGTGATGTTCCAATAATACCCAAGTTCCCGCACAGCAAAGGCCCTGAAGTGTTCAAAGGACAAGTCTTGCATTCACTTGATTACTGCAAACTCGATGAAGAAGCCTCGGTGCAATTACTCAAAGACAAAAAGGTCATAGTTGTTGGCTACAAGAAATCAGCTATTGATTTAGCTGTGGAATGCGCAAAAGCGAACCAAGGTATATTTACCTTTTCCATTTCCTAAAGAGAAGATGACATAACAACACTCACGAATCACGCAAATAAAAGACGGCCTATATTTTAGACAAAGAAAACAGGAACCTTTCTCGATCTATAATTTTGACGGCCTAGGAACTCCTTTTGCAATCACTTTCTTTTTAGATTTTTTGGACATAAATCTCTTAAACACATTTATCAAGAAGAATCTTTAAAACTGTTAAACATAAATTTTTTAAAAAACACTCCATAAAATAACCATCTCCTATATTGCTAATGTTTACCCGCGTAGTTGAAGACCCAAGGCACATCCATTTTGGATCCATTTAATCCAATCTAGTAATAAACACTTGCTAAAGGAAGACAGACTTTTCGTTTAGCGAATGTGATGGGAGTCAACAATAATAAACAATGGTGCAACTGGTCACCAAATTAAAATATCTCTTTCATAGGACTACGGCTTGCTTAGACGATTAAATCTAATGACATCATTAACTGGGGAGAATATTAGTTTTATTACGTCTTGGAAACTCCTAATATGAAACATACTCTTTGACAAACAACAGAATATGTTACTCATTGTAAGACAATTTATTAGTGAGTGCGGAATATTGAAATGTTAAACTTTGATCAACTGAGGTTGTTTTCTTTCTTTTTACTTCTTCTAGGACCAGAAGGACAACCCTGCACTGTGGTGGTCAGGACTTTGCACTGGACTGTTCCACATTATTCTATCTGGGGTCTGCCATTTTACTTGTTCTATTCAACAAGGGCTTCTCAATTCCTTCATGAAAGACCAAACCAAGGGATCCTCAGGAACATCCTTTGCAAGTTCTTGTCTCCAGTGGTGAGCCTAAGATTGCTTTGTCTTTGTTCAAAACGTATTGCTACTATATTGGTTGAATCTGTCTGACGGCTGACAAATCAATAACAATTTCAACAGAGAAAAGCCATGTCAAAGATAATCGAGTCTTATTTGGTAAGGAGGCTTCCACTGAACAAATATGGATTGAAACCTGATCATCCATTTGAGGAGGACTATGGTTCTTGTCAAATGGCAATCTTGCCAGAGGAATTCTTTGAGGAGGCTGACAAAGGAATGATTGAATTCAAAAGAGCATTAAAGTGGTGGTTTTGGGAGGGAGGTGTTGAATTTGATGACAACACCAAGTTGGAGGCCGATGTTGTGCTTCTTGCTACTGGTTTTGATGGCAAAAGAAAGCTGAAAACCATCCTCCCTGAGCCTTTTCGCAGCCTGATTGAATCTGAGGGCATGATGCCTTTGTACAGGTATTGCACAATGCCATCACTGCAAATTTACAATCCACTATAGAGACCTAACAATGCTTTGGGAAGTTTGGCACTAATGAAAGTGCTTTGTCTTTGATTGCAGGGGTACAATCCATCCACTGATTCCCAATATGGCATTTGTTGGTTACATTGAGAGTGTTTCAAATCTCCATACAGCGGAGATACGTTGCAAATGGCTGTCTAGACTCGTTGACAATACTTTTAAGCTTCCAAGCATTGAACAGATGCTTGAACAGACGCAGAAAGAGATGGAAATCATGAGGAGGACCACCAGATTTTACAAGAGAAGCTGCATTTCCACCTTCAGCATTAATCACACTGACGAAATTTGTGAAGAGATGGGATGGAAATCATGGAGGAAAAACAATTGGCTCGCTGAAGCATTCAGCCCTTACTGTAGCCAAGATTATCAAGAGCAAAAGTGAATCAATTAGTATTAAGATCTGGACAGTCAGAGATCTTTGGCAATTTTATTTATTGTTTTATTAATTCCAATTACCACATGATATAAAATAGTAGAAGTCTGTGGAGTACTTGTGTCTCCAGACCGTGTAAGTCGAGAAAGTTGACTTTATAATGTATGAGTGTACCGATTATGCTTATTAATAAAGAATTTATTTGTAGTCCTTTTTGTTAAGTGGAAATTGAAATTATAATAAACCCAATAACTGCATCATTCTCTGCTTCAAAGGAACTTAGCAAATTACTTTGTCGTGTACAAAAATAAGGAGATACAATTCTGACTGGTACCCAACATTATACGATAAGCAGATAGTTACAATAGCAACAAGAGGTAGCAACCAAGTGATTTTGCATCAGCAAAGTTTTCAATCCTTTTCATATGATGTTAATTCCAAGCCATTGTACAAATCCATGAGTTTGAAATAGAGCATCTCGATCCACCAACCAGCTATAGATGTGAAAGAGAATTTTCTTTACAATCAAATTTGCAGAAGAACAATATTCATACATAACCATGTTTCACTAGGGGTAAAGAAGAAAAGAGAAACATGAAGGAGAAAATTCTTATATGCTCAGGCACTTTGAAGAAATTTCAAGGTCTCATCAATATGCTTTTCAGGTTGGAATTGGTTGTTATAAATCAGTTGAACTACTCCATTCTTGTCAAGAACATAAGTTTGTCTACCAGGCAATGTGCCAAACAGGTCAGCGGGAACTCCCCACTCTTTCCTGATCTTGTTACCCTCATCGCTTAGCAGGGTAAATGGAAGCCTGTATTTCTTAGCAAAGGCCTAATGGAAAATAGATATTTCTCATCAACACAAGAAATTGGATATATCCCCAAGCTTCTACAACAAAAGCTCAACAGATTTGATGTCAAGAAAAAAATTCAAATGGCTGCACAATATCTGTGCAAGAAATTTTAGAAAGTTCAAGACATAAGAAGATAAAACTGGAATGTTCATGACCTATGAAGATCTGCTAATGTTATTCATAATGATTTAATGTCCTTTATCTGGTCAAAATAGTTTCTTTATGAGTAAAAAAAATGAGGTTCACAACCAACAAGAAATATCCGTGATACCTTGTGTGATGATGGATCATCTCCACTAATTCCTATAACCTCAGCTCCAGCTTTTTTGAATTTTTCATAGGAGTCTCTGAAGGCACAGGCCTGCAGCAGCATGAACAAAATACAGTTAGCAGTTAGCGCCATGATTACTCTTGTATGGTTAATCTAATTATTCTTACAGCAATTCAAGCGCCACAAAGCCGCCCAACCTGTTTCCCCCATCAGTACAGCTTGGAATTGTTAACAGAGACAGGAAAAATCGCAATAAGGGGGAAAAAAGAAACCCTTTTAAGTTTTGAGAAAACTCATTAACTTTGGTTAAGGCATTCAATGGATTATTATCCATATAGAATTGGTAATCATATACCTAATACCCCAAATTATGATGGCATTCTTTGCTTGGCTTCATTAATTTCAGGATACACGTTTTGGAAAAAGTACACATCTCATTCACCTGATATACTTCTACAGTAGGCATGAAAAATTGAGCGGACTATAATAGGAGAAAAATCAAAACAGGACTAGGCATCATCAGAAAAGTACCCTGTTTATCCTAATGCCACATCTTTATCTTATCTAAAAAACATCATTTGTAGCAATGCGGATAGCTGATGTGAAGTGTGAATAAACCTTAAAACTATAATGGGTTTGTTCTCAACTGATTTTCTGGATCTGTTTTTAGCGTCTGACTATGGCAAATCTGTATTATGAAGTTTTCAATTGCCTTTTTTCATTTTCCTGATTCTGGGAACTAAAATTAGACGCAAGCAGAGACCTGATTTTGAATTTTTTTTCTCAGATTTTCTAAAATCCACTCACACAAAAATATGAGAACAGGCCCTAAATACTCGTGGCTTAAACTAGACATTGTATTAACATTTCAACGGAGTTAATTCACTAAGATAAATTGTACAATTTAAAAAGGGATGCACTAATGCTCCTTAAAAGCAATGATAGTAGACATTGTTACCTGTTTGGTACAACCAGGAGTCTCATCAGCAGGGTAGAAATAAACAATTACAGGCTTTCCCTTAAATTTGGATAGGCTCACGTTCTTACCATCTTGATCTTTCAATGCAAACGGTGGGGGCACTGACCCTTTTGTCAACTTTAAGAAAGTGGAAAAGCAGCAACACAAATAACTCATCCCGCATTTAAAAAAAAAATTCCAAGAAATGAAATAAGCAAGATAAAAAGTGCAATGTACCTTAGCAAGAACGGAGCTTTTCTTGAAAGAAGAAGAAGGAACTGCAAGATTGGATGAATGGGAGAGCTTGACACCACAGAACTGGGATTGGGACGATTTAGGAAGATTAGGAAGCTTTTGAGACAAATGGGATTTAGGTGTTTGAGCATGTCGTAAAGAAGGAAGAGTGTGTTTTGCAGCAGGGATGGAAATTGAAGCCATTTTCGGATTTTGAAGATTGAAAAATTAAAAGAAAAAAATATTTTGGTTTACTTGATTATACTCAAACTCGAAAGTGTCTTGTTTTTCCAGAGATTGAGATTATGGGATAGATAAGGGGGGGAATGAGTGAGCAATAGAACCTATGGCAATTGATGATGGGTTCTGTGTTGGTTGGATTTTTGCGTGGAGAATTGTTGACCTCTACATCCTCTTACTATTTACCAGTACAGTCAAAAGCAGCTGATCCGAAGCATCTAGTTTTATTTTGTTCTTTTTTCGGAAAAAAAAAAAAGGGGTTGATAAGAGTTTACCCCCTATAAGAGAGGGTAGTCACAGTTTACCTTCATGAACTTTGAATATATACATTTCACCTCTGATGTGTCCTATTTAACTTTTACCCACTCATTTATAATTTTTTTCTTCCAAAAGTACCATTGCTTATTCGTAAACTAACCTTAGTTTTATGAATTTTTAGAAGTGAACTTTTGACTATTCTATTATTAATTTCTTTCAACCCTGCTATATATTCCTTACATCTTATAAAAAAAATAAATCAATATCTCTATCCAAATTAACAAGAACAAATATATGAATCATTCCAAAATGTAAAAAATAAATATGGCAAAAAAGATAAAGCGATATATCTTTCCAAATCAATAAAAACAAATACATGAATCACTCTGAAATATAAAAAATAATGTATGTATTTGTCATGATATTTTAACCATTACTATTTTCGAAAAGAATGTGCTCTTCCCAACAAAAATACAAACTAGAAGGTTGTACACGGCAATAAAATATTCCAAAAGCAACATGTTTTCCGTGCTAAAATACACATAAGACTATAATAATCTATTAAATTGCAGTCTAAAATAAAAGCATGAAACAACAACAATTGCAGTCTAAATTTGTTGACTTAGATAGAAATATCGTTTTATCATTTTTGCCAGATTTATTTTTTACATTTTGGAACAATTCATATATTTGTTCTTGTTGATTTGGATAGAGATATCGATTTATCTTTTCTATAATATGTAGGGAATATATAACAGGGTTGAAAGAAATTAATAATAGAATAGTCAAAAATTGACCACTAAAAATTCATAAGGCTAAGGTTAGTTTAGGAATAGGCAATGGTAGTTTTGGAAGAAAAAATTGTAAATAAGTGGGTCAAAGTCAAATAGGACACATGAAGGGGTGGAATGTATATATTCAAAGTTTAGGGGGGCAAACTGTGACTACCTCATTAGTTCAGGGGGCAAAATGTTATTAACCCCAAAAAATAAGCAAAATACTTTACCACAAATTTGGTGCTAAGACAATTGATCTTGGGTTTGATGCTCTAAAGGAGTTCATTACGGAATAGAAGTAATACAAATATCAATTATTGAGGAAGTAGATAATATATATATATATATATATATATATATATATATTACTTGATTCTAACATAATGACATGCACAACGTCTTATGATAGATGTGGGACTCACATAAATTTTACCTGTGAAACTCAAATTCATTGCGTGCGAGATAGTTTATGTATCAAGGTTCACAGAAGCCCAAAAAAAAAAAAAATGTTGGTGTTTGTTTTTTTTTTTTTTCCCTAATAGAGATTTTATATTCACTGTGAGATAGTTTTGTACTATAGTTCATAGAACCTCCTAATAAAAGGATGCTATAAGATATTTGTTCGTGTAGAAAACGTTCGAATAGAAAGGTATAAAAAAGGAATAATTATTTCTTTTATTTTTCTGGTAGCACAAAGGGATAATTTCATAAATCTCCTCCAAGTTATATAACAATTATGCTTAATTCTCCTTATATTTCAATAATTAAACCTACCTCTCTCTTAGTTCTAAAAACAAATTTTCTTGCACCCTTTGCCCTAAAATACTAAGCATATCAACTCCTTTTTGTCAATGTCAATTCTCTATCACATAGTTTGAGTATCCTATCCAGAAAATACTTAAATAGACTGGATTCATGGATCCCTCTCCTCTTCATCTTCGCCCACTCTTCCAACCTCTCGCAATCACAAGCTTGAACCATACCTTTCTCTTTCCCATCCCAACCCTTACCTTGCTTGATATATCTAACCATACAATCATCCATTTTTTTGTTGTTGTGAAATTAAGTAAGTATCGATTATGATTTCTTGCATACCAGAACAAAACTACACAAGATTATAAATGTTAGTCCCATTTGCCAACCAAGAAAATAGTTATTTCACAAGAAAATCATAATCTTTTGTTGTAATACAAGCTAAAAATGCGATATTCATTATTTTCCAGGAACTTCTTCGTGAAAATTAGGAACATGTTTATCTGGTTTGAAATAACACGTCCAACTAATGTGATGAAATCACCTTAATTTTGGACTATTGAAGTGATTGTTTCACATTGTAAAAAATAAAAATTGCAAAGCCTAAGGAAGAATCGATCCAAACAGTTGGGGTGAATATGGAAAACATTTCATTTTTGAGAGGGCATTTTTAATTACCTCTAAATTTAATTTTTGTTTTATTTCTTGAAATAAGGACTCACAAATGTTATTTTCTACAAATTTACGGCCATATTTAAAGACTAAAAATTAACAGACAACATTGAACTTGCACAACCAAAAATCGAAATAAGAAACGACATCGTTTCTCCTGATTACACTATGATTTTGTAAAGTTACGTTATTATATTAGGTAGCTATACTATAACACTTTGTAAAGTTACATCATTATGTTAACGCTAGATAATTATACTGCGTTCAACTTACAAGAAATGAAAATAAAGCAAATTGTAAGCCCAAATCCTTTCAATTCTATGATTTCTTTCTGACTCTTCAATTATTTGTACCTCTCTAGTCTCTCTCTTGTTTTTTTTCCCCGTGTCTTCAATTTCTGTCTTTTCAATTTTTTTGCCGCCTCCATATAGTCAAATAAGAAAAATAAAGACTTAAAAACTAAAGAAAAAGGAAAAAGAAAATTTTGGGCAGCCTTAAACCCTAAAACCCCAATTTTAACAACGGAAGGAGCGCACCATATTTGAGAATAAGGGAGCAAAATAGGAATGGAGGGATTACAGAAAGCTGTCCGTAGCGCCATGTCACAGTCAAAAGACGCCACAGACGACCTCACCGCCACTCTTTCTTCCACCTTTGAGAAAGCTAAAGCCTCCTTCAACAACTTCTCTGCTGCTGGCTCATCTTCTTCTTCTTCTGCTCCGTCC
>JAMWEH010000717.1:0-21576 GCA_024721245.1 Mitragyna speciosa | reverse complement strand
AAAATTTAAGTGATAGCTAGGTTAGTAGATGTGAAATGTGATTTTTTCTTGTTCTTTGTATCTAATGTACAATGAGTGGTCCATGAACTGTTGCGCGTGTCTTGATATATATTGTATCAACATCGAACTTAATGCATAATGACAACGGAGGAAACAACTGAGTCAACAATGAAAGATATTTTTGTCAGCATATTTTTAGAAGTAGGTATTGTGTGCACCACGTATATCACGTGATATATCACGTGATGTACTCAAACCAATTATGTACCATTAAATAATATAAAGTGTGACTCACTATCATTATATGACAATAAATTATTAATTATAATACACCACGTGACAATCCTGCACGTGCATTTAATCCTTTTCTCATATTTAGTTGGGTCGAGTGAGACGAATCCTTGGAATGAAGTGTGGAGATGCCACTAGTTGCATGATCTTGACGTGGGACAAAGTTACAGCCATTCAAAATTCCAGTTTTTGATTTGTAGTTCAAAGTGATAAATTGTCTCCTTTTTTTTTTTTATCGTTTTTGGTACAAGGGGTAAATTAGATGTAGGAGAAAATGGAAGAAGAAAAATTTGAACCTCATTCTTAACAGCCATAGCAGTTATTTTTAAGCGATTAAAATATTTTTGTACTGTTTTTTTTTTTTTTTGGTACAAAGGGAAAATTAGAGGAATGGTGAAATGGGAGAAGGGAAATTTAACTGTGCAAGTCTGGTAAAATTTTAATAGGTTACCCTTGGTCACTAGGTTAAGACCGACGATTGTCTTAAGTAATTAAAAGGTTTGGAGTCAATTATTTTATGGTTGCTCAAAGCACATGGTTGTTTTAACGGTTGATTTCAAATTATAATTACAATTCAACTATCACTTCATCTGGATGATTTTTTTTTTTAAAAACACTATAATAGCAGTTTTTATAATTCCTTCAAAAATTGTCTACGTAAGATAAAAAAGTAATTAAAAAACATATTCAGAATTTTAAAAATATATTTTTTAAAAAATAATATCAAACAAACACAACCGTAATATTATAAATACAATCCGCAATATTACAACTAAAATTTGGGGGGGTTGATGCTCCCACAGTCCCCAAGATAGAACAAGAAAACTGAAGGTCAAAGGATCACCCGAATCTACTCGACTCCCCTACCTTCTGCTAAAGAAAAGTGTTCTGGTTATTAAGACTTAAAAAAAATAAGTAATTTTTAGGGAGAAAAGGTGATAATTTTTGTTAAAACTTACTCATTATTTTGTAAAAGCTTATCAGCACATACAATTTTTACGGACAGTTATACTAACAAAAATTCAACACATCTTTCTACCGACCCAAGTATACTCATTACAAAAGGAAGCGCACCAGACTTTTCCAACCTTCTGTCCAAGTATATTTTTCGAAAAGGAGGCCACGTACAATCCTCTTATTACATTAAAAAAATTAATAATAATAAAAAAAAGCATCATAGTCCTCACATTTTTTATGTGCAACAAGTTCACAGTTCAAATTAAAAGAATTAATAATAGACGGATAAAATTAAACAAAAAATATAAAAATTAACTTTAAAAAACGTCATTTCGTATGAAAAATGATTACATCATAGTCCTATAATTCTTCATACAAAATTGTAGAACAATCCCATTAATTAAATGAAAAGGGTGAAATTGAAAGTCTCATGTCCCAATGATTGTTGTCAGTACAAAAAACTTTTGTTGGTACCAATAAAATACTCATAAGAAGAAAAACTCATGAAACTGTGATTTCTTCATTATCACCTAAACTCAGAATGCCAAAGCCGATAAGAATGACAACTAGAGCAACTGTAGATGGTGGATTAGTAGCGAAGGTGGAGGCAGACTGCGAGCTTAATAAAAGGATTGCAGAGTTCTATAAGGAGTCATCTGGAATATGGGAAGATATCTGGGGTGACCATATGCACCACGGCTTCTACGACTCTAGCTCCACCGTCTCCCTTTCGGACCACCGCCCTGCTCAGGTTCGCTTGATTGAGGAGGTACTCAAATTTGACTCTATCCCAGTTCAGTTTATCTGTTCTTTTCCTGTCAAAATATCTAATTCTTCAAAACGATTTCACAGATTAATCACCCAGTTTAGAAAGTGTTTTCTACTAGGCGATGGTTTCCAAAACAGAAATGATAATTTTTTTGGCAAGGAAGAAGAAAGAAGAGATATCACGAAAGAAAAGTCTCTTAAATACCAGAGAGCAAAAAAGAATGAAAAACTTGGAAATTTACGCTAAGACGAAAAGACGAAAAGATAAGAGAATTGAAAATTGTCCTTTCACATGTAGGGATGTAAACAGGTTGGGTTCGGATCTAAATTAAATGATTCGTACCTAGATTCGGACCGGTTTGAGTGTTATGGTTCTGGACCTGGACTCGAGATTTGACAGGTTTTGTATTTGGTTTTCCGGATTTGGGTCTATTTGGGTTCGAGTCCCATTCGGGTCGGGTTCGGGTCTTGAAATTATAAAATATTTTATGTAATTTATAATAATTATTTATTAGGTATTAACTATTAGAATTGTAAAATACTTATGTTTATATATTATAATTCTTATTTATATTATTGAATATAAGGTCTTAAAAGTTTAAAATATGTATATATATAATTTATAATTATTATATATGTAAACGGGTTCGGATCAGTCTGGGTCGAAATACAACATTCCAGATTCGATCCTGTTTTATTAAGAAAAAACGGGTCCTGGTCCGAGTCTGGGTAAACAATTTTATCCTTATTCGAACTCGAAAAAAATCAACAAGTTCAGGTCGAGTCCGAGTTTAAACCCGAACCGTTGACACCCCTATTCACATGGGATGGGATGGCAAAAAAGTGGGTCTTGGGTAGGGTGGGGATATAAAAAAGTTGTAGCAACTTGACAATTCATGTAAATGTTTTCCTTCTCAACTTAATTTCCTTCTATATCATGTGCAGTTTTTCTTGCACCTTAAGTGCATACTGGGCATGTCACTTGTTCCTTTCCAATGTATCAAGCTCTATCTTTCTACTTCTTTTGTATTCTTGCTACACTAACATGTATTATTTTCTGGTAAATATGTGCAGAAGATCCAATAAAGAAACCAAAAAGCATAGTTGATGTTGTATGCGGCATAGGTGGCAGCTCTCGATGTCTAGCAAGAAAATATGGTGCACAATGTAAAGGCATCACCCTGAGCCCAGGGCAAGCCCAAAGAGCTCTAGCTCTTGCTGCTGCCCAAGGATTGCTAAGCAAGGTATGTAGTGGACATTCGAATTGCCAATTTTGAAGTTGGTCCAAATGGTAGAAAGGTCATTGGCGGTAAATAATAAGGATAAACTTTTGAACCAATTATTGCCTCAAATGTACTAACACAAGAAAACTTTTACATGGACTTGATCCACGGCCCAACTTTTTAGCCTTGTAGTTTCAATTAAAGTCACATAAGTATATTTACATCACTTTCTTACATCAACATTCATTATTATGCTTATATGGTACATTTTCAAATTCCAACATCTATAAGTGGGACCGTAAACCTGATCCAACTAAAAATTTTTCGTAGCATGTGCTAAATTTATTTTTTAATAAAATTTTTATGAGGTCATAGTGGAACTTAATTTATTCATAAGCACAATTCGGTTTCGACATCTATGCTTAATCAACAGTCTGATAGAACTAGGATGTTACATCTAAGTGTATGTAGAGAGAAACATTCTTCAAGGATCTAATGGGGTTTTTTACTCAATTCCTTTTCTTTTTTTACACAGGATCGAACTAATTGGTTCAACCGGTTCGTATTATTTCTAACGGGGACCATTTTATTTGGTCTATATTATTTTTATATTTACTAATCCCAGTTAAAGTATATGATATTTTATATGAATTTAATTATTTATGAAAACAACCAGTGATTAGCCCCAATTGAACCAGCCGAACCTGTAGTTCGACCGCCAAGTTGGGTTTAAAAACACTCTGTCCATATCCTGTGCCACCTACAATACTAATTGAGTAGTTTGCCGTCCTCTCAATGAATGATGCCGACTCTAGGTGATGGCATATTGAACTAATATGGTTGAGGGCAATATGTGAGTGTGATGAGATGGAAATGGGCCTCGCAAGTCACAAATGCAATTTGACATAAGTTCACGATTCATATCAAAAGAGTAAAAATTAGACGGACTAGATTAATTTAACAAGGTCAAACATGGATTCAAAAAAACTACATTGTTTCAGTAAAAATTGGTTACAACACGATGTTAAAAAGTTATACAAAAATACTAAATAATTACATGAAAATACTAGATAATTACAACTGTGTTCAATTTGCGAGAAATGGAGAAGTGAGAAAATGTGAGCCCAAAGTCCAAGATGATTAATACTTACCAAGATAAAGAAATATTTTTGATATGACATGAGTATGAGATGTTCTATGGTTACACCTACTGCAAGTTCTTTTTTTTTTTTTTTTTTTTTGGGGGTGGGGGGGGGGGGGGGGGAGAAGGCCAAGGAAGGGAGGTGGTAGGATTCGAACCACTAACTACTGAGGAGGAGCTACAGAACTCTAACCGTTCGACCACATATTCGTTGCTACAAGTTTTGATCCACACGAGTGTTCATTTACAACAAAAAGAAGTTATACTAGCTTATTGCGGTACTGATTTAAATGAAAGATAACCAAATGCCAATTATAATTCGCCACTTGCTGGCTGTATTGGAAAAACTGGCAGATAAGAAAACTAAAATCATTTAGAAGACATATCATTGTGCTATTTTTAGCTAACAATTGCTAAACATAGCAGGTTTCCTTTGAAGTTGCAGATGCCTTAAATCAACCATTTGCAGATGGCACATTTGATTTGATACGGTCTTTGGAGAGTGGAGAATATATGCCAGACAAAACGAAGGTTTTATAAATCTCTGTGCATCTCTTTTGGCCATTTTTAATCTACACCTTTTATTATCCTATATCTTGATGATTATCTAAAGTTGTTCACCTTTTATTATCCTATGCTTTGTCTTTGTTTCTGAAATCGGCAGTTCATTGATGAGTTGGTTCGTGTAGCGGCACCTGGTGCTACGATCATCATAGTTGCATGATGTCATAGGGATCTTTCCCCTGATGAACAATTATTGCGTCCGGATGAAATGAATTCATTGAACAAAATTTGTGATGCATATTGTTTCCCAGCATGGTGTTCCGCAGCTGATTTGATTATGTCAAATTACTAGAATCCCACTCTCTTCAGGTACTTACTTCCTTCACTCTTTGCAACAAGTAAGATGATTTTGGTGTGTTTACCTCATTAATTGAAGATGCGTATGAAGTGATTTATCCGCTAGTTTTAGGAGAACGACATTAGAAGTTCACAGAAACTTTTATTTGTCAGCTTAGTTGTGTATTTACAATAATAACTAATGTCTAAGATACACTGCCGGAATGCAAGTCTGCAGATTGGTCTGAATATGTCGCACCATTTTGGCCAGCCGTGATAAGATCATGGTTCAAAGTCGCGGTCGCGGTCACGGTCGCGGTGCGTACCGTTCCACATCGGTCTTGGTATATTGGTCACGGTTTCGGCGAGACGCATATTTTAAAATAATTTCTATTCTAAAAAAATTATAAATAACCATTCAAAATATAAAGAAATATACTAAACAAAAATAATCAGAAATTAGCAAAGAAAATCTTTAGATAGTATTATTTTTACCGATATAAAAAAAATGGTGTATGTCTTTAAGCATTCAATGCAATGCTATCGCAAATAAAATTAAAATAGCACACAACATAATTTTAAAAGTAACAATTGTAGAAGTAATATTTATTATTAATAACACAAAATAAGGCTTATATTTAAAAGTAAGGTTATAAACATAAATATTAATTTATGATAAAACTAAGCAAATGAAAATGTCAAGCTAAGACTAAAACTAAATTAACTAAATTAATTAAATTGAATAAAAAGTAAATTAAACAAAACTCAGAAAATAATCATTTTTTTGTTAAGCTATAACAATTATTGTGTAATTAAACACTAATAAAAGCACATTGACTAAAAAGTCAAATAGAGTAGTAACACCATTAACCGGCTTTAAAAATGAGAAAATTTTTTTACACAATTAACTTGCTATAATAAGTTCCATACCAAAGGACTCAAAAGCCACCAAAATTAAGAACAAGAAATTAAAAGGAAAAATAGATTTTCGTTTGTGGTTTTTGGAAAATAGATTTAGAAATAAAACCAAAGTACAAATTACGGAAAATAAGGAATCACAAGCCAAGTGGCTCAAAACTCTCCCTGCACCACCCAGTCCCACAACATAGCCACCCACCCCTCCTTCCCACTCCCATCATTCACTGGTTTTGCCACATGTGGGTTCGCACAGATTGAATACACTCCAACAACCACTTATCCTACACCATCGGCGAGCTATGCATATTAAACATCAAATCCAAATTCATCTGTTCCTACTCTTCTCTCGAGCATGAACCGTTTCTTGTAACATAAAACCCACCAATTGTTGTTGTAACTCACCCAAACTCACCCAATCGTAGCCCCAATTGTTATTGTAACTCACCGAGAAGCACTGGCTGCAGATAAAGAGGAGGAGTGTGGCAATTGGAAGTGGGAGAATGGCGTGGATTTCAGAGTCGGGAGTTCAAGCGCAAGAAGAATGGTGGTGGTGACGATGGTGGATTTGGCCTCGCAGTGTCAGCAGCGAGCTCAATCGGGGACGATTAATGTCGAGTAAGTCACGTTGTCGTTGCAATGGAGGTGCAAGTATCATCTTTTTTTTTTTTTTTTTTTTTGCCCTTTCTGGCCCGGGTTGACTCGGCGAGTCGGCGATGAATCGGCCGATTTTCATTGTCTCGGAGGTAACTCGGTCCGAGTTGACCGAGTCATGCCGAGTTTCCGGCGAGTCCCCCGTCTCCGAGTAGTATCGGAACGGTATCGGACCGGAGTAATCCGTTCCGGTGACGACTCGGCCGAGTCGTCTCCGACTCGGCCGAGTCTTCGAACCATGGATAAGATCAGCGTTGTCATGGCCGGGAATCACATCATTAATACGGAGTGGTAAGTCAAGTTCTGTTCACTAGCATGAGTTGTCTCCTGAAATTTGGCTTGTTCTTTTAGCCCATGTATTAATTTTGCATTATTTCAACAGGATGGAAGACAATAAATAGAGCACTTGTAATGCCGTTAATGATCAAAGGATACAAGAAGGGTGTTATTAAATTTTCCATAGTCACGTGCGAGAAGCCCGAGTAACCGGATAGATATGAACCACCAGTAATCTATGCTTTCATTGTTCATGACGTTTGTAATTTCTGACTTGTAGCTTCGTCTACAAAATTCACATTTGTATGCTTTCACTTCCTGATAACATGGAAAAACTCATAAAGATGCTTTTTTTTTTCCGAGTGTAAATGAATTATTAAAAGTACTTGGTTCTCAATATATCGAACATATTCATGGTTTATTGTCCAATCTGATGCGAGGGTTGTGGTAGATGTAATTGATGATCCTGATTAGAATGACAATTGGAACTCTGCGACAGTGGAAGATACCAGGTTTTAAGGCCAATGTTTCAGCTCAAATTCTTTTCTTGTATTATGCATAACTCCAACGGAGTTAGTCATGTTTCCGCAAATCCATTTAGTTGAAGTTAGTCTTGTTCTTCTGCGATGATGCTTAAATGGGCATTAACCAGTTGGCTTGTTTGTGCTACTCAAGTTACAAAATGCGGTAAATATTTATGGCATACATTGTTCTAGCTATATATTTAAGGGAATTATACTGTGACGTGACAATAAGATTTGATTTTGTTTGGTGTACGTTGAAATTGTATGTGCGTCATAACTCAAACTGAGAGAAAAAAAGATCAAAACTATGGCACAAAATAAGCTTTCAAATACTTCACTCTTCAGCCCGAGAGAGAGAGAGAGAGAGAGAGAGAGTTTTCAATTGAGCCGACAAAGAAAAAACAAAAATAATCAAGTTGATATTTTGAAGCTAACATTACATTTAACCTATTTGTTTCCAATATTGAATTATCTTAGTGTGATTGGATCTCAGTTGCAAAAGAATCTTTGAAAAAAAAAAAAATACTAGTTCAACGTAAATTAAAAAACTTATTAGATCCTACGATATTGGCTAACCGAAATTCTAGTAATAGTGAGGAACGTACCACAAAGAAATTACTTTGTAGCTTCGCTTAATTAATTAAAAAAAAAATTATACCTCAATGTTTGTTTAGCCAAAACAATGAATTGGATAGGACTCTGACTTTGAGAGTGATAATCAATGCGAATCGAGGATTCTGATTTTGAATGGGCGGAAAAAAATTATCTTAAATATTAAAAGAGTTTTTTTGAGATGATTCTTGCGAGAGAGTTAAGAAATATGACCTGTGCATCACAAAGCAAGTATTTGGGGCTTTCAATGGTAGTTGGGAGATCAAAATCTCATATTTTTTGATGTATTAAGAAAAAGGTGGAAAGTAGGCTACAAAGTTGGAAGGTAAATTTGTTGAGTCTAGGTGTTGAAATCCGTAATAATGGCACTACCAAGTTATACAATGTTCTTTAAAAAAAAAAAAAATCTTTTATAGTGTCATGCTTTAAACTCCCTAAACAATTATGCGAGGAGCTTTGCAGTATGATTGCTCAGTTTGGTGGGGTAGTGGAGAACAAGATAGGAAAATTCACTGGTTGTGTTGGAAGAAGCTGACGGATGTCAAAGGGAGGGGAAAATTAGGAATTTAGGGACATTCATCTATTCATACTGCTTAAGTTACTAAGAAGATGTGGAGGATTATTGCTCAACCAAATCTGTTGGTAATTAAAGTAGTCAAAGCAAAATATTTTCCAAGCGACTCCATCTTTAATGTGCAAGCTAAGAGAAATGCATCTTGGATGTGAAAGAGCTTGCTTAGTGCAAGAAGTTGCTGGAAGATGGGACTAGAAAAAGAGTAGGAGATGGTAGAGATGTTAGAATTTGGTCTAATAGGTGGCTTCCAAATACTCAATATGGAAAAATTCAATTAACAAGACATCCAGCTTGTTAACTATAATTTTTTAGTAGTCTAATGCATGATGGCAAATAGAATGAAACTCTATTGAGTAGCTGGTTTTGTGAAGGCAATTAAAAGAATTCCTGTTAGTTCATTTGGAGGCAAGGATAAACTGTTTTGGACAGATTTAGCTAATGGGGAATATACGGTTAAGACAGGTTATGCAAGGCCAGGGAACTTGGAAACTCAAATGGTGCGGAAAAATAGTGTAGATGGCTAGAATAGCAGGGACTATAGTAATTCTAAGCATTGAAAATTCTTGTAGAATCTGAACATCAAATGAAAACTAAAGCATATTGTTTGAAAATGTCTACATCAGATCATTCCTGTAAAAGAGGAGGTATATAGAAGGATTACAAAAGAAGATCGTACATGCAAGTGCTGTGGGAAGGAGGTAGAAACTTTGAAGCACATGGTATTCTTCTGTAGCAATGCACAGATGTTTTGGGAGCTGGCGCCTATTAAGTGGATGACTTATTGCAATATGCACCTGATTTTTGAAAATGGTTGGAAGAATTGTCTAAGGTAATGACACTGATTGATGGGAAGGATCACATTGAACTGATTGTCAATATTTTGTTAAATACTTGGAAAGCTAGGAACCAAATTCGGTTTTATTCTAAGATCATATATCGCATCCAGCACATCAACAAGGCAGTGGGGGAGTGTTTGGAGTACAAAGAAGCCAATGCTCATCAATTGTCATTTTGCGGGCAAAATTGTTAAACAATACCACAACCCCTAATCATAATCACCAAGGAATTGCAATGAACATCATATGTACATATGCTACTTTGAATAAGCAAGTCAATAGTGTTAGATTCGGCATTGTGGCATTCTGCAACAATTCCAGGAAGCTGAAGAAAGTTCGGTCAATACGCTAAGACTGTTGCAAGGAACCTGTAATTGAGAAGCTGAAGCATTCGAGTAGCTTTGAGGAAAGCTTTTTTGAAAGGATGGACGGAACTTCAAATTCAATTTGATTGTAAAACCATTGTGAATATAATCAACCAAACATCAACATTGTTTAATGATGTTGGAACCATAGCGGACGACATTAGATTGATGCAAACTTTTTTTTGAATTGTTCTTTTGTGCACACAGGTAGAAATTATAATATAATTAGTCATGGGTTAGTTAAGCTAGTCTTGCAATTAACTCAGAAAATTAATTAGGAAGAGTGTTTTCTTGTGTGGCTACAAAATGCAACACACCATTGTCTGGGGTAGTTACCTAGTTTTTCTGACTTTACATTTTGATCAAATATTTAATATCGTATTTTGATCAAACGTTAATACTGTACAATGTTTCCTTTTGGGAAAAGATATATCGTATTTTGATCAAATGTTAATACTGTACAATGTTACCTTTTGGGAAAAGAAATACAAAGAGCGATATTCTAAGCCATTACAACCATCTTTCTGCATATTGAAAACAAAATCCTCCTTTCTACCAGAGAAAAAAATCAGATAAGGAAGATCAAATCATCAAGCAACAAATTTCAAGTAAGGCATTTTCTCAACTTATAAATACATCAATTAATCTCTAGGTTTATCTCATCAACTGAGGCAAATCTTTAATTTATTTTTTTTCATTATTGCATCCCTTTGGCCATAGATATACAATGTCTGCTTCTAACAAAAGAAAACAAAATGGAGTTCTAAGACTATCAACACATTAAGGATTTCAATTTGATGATAAATTGCTATGGAATCATGTGAAAGTTTTAAGTCTAACTATAGGACAAGGGGGAAATAGATAATGGTCATGTAACTACTATAAGAAAAAAGTGACTGGATCATATTTAAAGGTAAAAGAACATCTTGATGGAGAAACGGGACTCAGGATGATGACACTCCTAAAACCCTCGATTATTCACATAGGAACCTTTCTAAAAGACCATCTTGAAGATTAGACGATATTTTAATCCAAAAACCTTCTATAGAATTGGACTAAATTATGAAAGTAAACGAACACCTTGTTGAATCGCTCAACCCCAATCCAACCCAAAGAACGAAATCAAATCAATTTAACAAGAAAACCTAATCCCTAATTATACCCGTTGATTAGAACTTAAAATATAAAGATGAACTCTCAAGAATCACTCTTGAAAAGGCCAAAAATAGTTCTCATCGCCAAGAAATAACAAAAACTCTCATAGAGAGAAAACTGAAATTCTATTAATCTCACTTCATAATAACACATAACATATCAAAAATAAGAAAAAAGCTTGCCTTATATGGGCGTAAATGACCCTAGAAACTAGTATGGAAAATTTAAATTAATTACAACTCAAAAACCAAATAAAACTTCGAAAAGCAGTAAAAAAATCATAAAGCTGCTGATCTTGGCTAGGGGGAAGGCCGTGGCATGACTTGCCTCACAGCTATCATCAGAATAGTCAGCTGCATGTGAGCTACAAGGTTGATCACCATGAGCCAGTGGGCATGGCTCGCCTAACCCTAGCTGCAGCTGACCTTTGGTCTCGTTCATTGAAGATTCTGCCTGGCACTTTTGATCTCACACGCAACCACCAGCTTGTTGGCCCTTGAGTGAACATTGGATAGGCTATCTTTCATGCTTCATTGCCACAATTCAAGCCCTTTGTAACCTCCATGATGTGTAAATGCATGAGTGTTTCCGATGAAGCTTGAATGATGGGAATCATGGTCACAGAATTCATATCACATCTATTGAAACTTCCAAATTATGGAGTTCAAGCTTGTAGTTAAATAGGAAATGATATTATTGAAATTATCAAAAAAGAGCATGAAGAAGTTGGATATCAATTATTAGCAAGAAAACAAACTAATTATTTCACTTTGCCTGAGGGATCAAACAAAAAGACAAAAGTGTAGCACTAGGAGCTTTAGAAAAAGCTTTTAATGGGGCACAGAGATATTGTGGATAATTAGCTGCTCATGTGTTTTATGCGATGCTTTTATCATTTAATTTTGCTCATTGTCCTTATTTTTGCAAATATTTTTAAGCGTTGTCAAATAATAGACTATTTTGATATTCTCCTCCAAGCTATGACAGATTATGTACAATTTTACTTGCATAAGAAAATGTGCACATAAACAGGAAGCTTCAGGCTATTAGAGACTCCTGGAAAAAGAAAGGTGTTTCCATTTGCTTAGATCGTTGGATTGATATTTAATGCAGAATGCTAATAAATATCATGGCTGCATTTGTAGGTAGTGTAATGTTTGTGATAGCCATAGATGCTAGGGAAATGTTAAAGATGCTGATAATGTGGCAAGCCTATATATCAAAGCAATAGAGGGGATAGGACCAAAAGATGAAGCACAAATAGTCATCGATAATGCTAGTACTTAAAAAGCTGTAGGAGGAATCATTAAAAGAAATACCCTCACATCTTTTGGATACCATGTGTGGATCATAGTTTGAATTTGGTGTTAGAGACAATGTGTGAGCCACCTAAAAATTCAAAAGAATATGCCCAATATGCAAGGATTGATGAGCTAATTGGTGATATTCAAAATATTAGAAACGTCTTTGTTAACGATGAGAGAGCAAATTCAATTTTTAATAGCTACTCACTTGCCTTTCCTAAGAATTGATGAAACTAGAAATTTATCAATATTATTATATATTTTATTATGTATTTTTGGTGTGATTCTAGTATTGATTTAGTATTTTTGGCTACCAATGACTTATTTTCCAACAACTATGATTTTCTCCCGAAATTACGGTTTTTAAGGCAGAATTTTTATTTTGAGCAAATTAATGCACAATTCTTATACAATTTTGTAGATTGATCATATTTAAACTCATTTTAGATCAATTAGAATTTAGATGGATCAAAGACAAAGAAGATTCAAGTGATTAAATTAATGAATTTCTTGGAAAAATACTTGAAGAATTAATTGTGCAAAATATTTGGAAGACCTAATTCTTCATAAAAAATACATGAAAATGTGTAAAAAATTTCTGCACACGTGAAAGCCAACTCAACAAAATAAAAAAATCAAGTGGAGCCCACTATTAGTTATTTGTGGGTTGGATTTGCGGGTGGCCGACTCATGAATCATTCATGCAGATCGACATGTCGGTTGAAATTTCTAGGACTACAATTTGTATCCATTTCCAACTTGTTTTGCAAACTTTTTTTTGATAAAGATAGGGTTTTCGCAGCTGAAGATTTCATTGAGCACACAATTGAAGACTATTTTGCCTATTTGGAATCTCAAGAAGCAACTTCATCATTTTAATGCATTGAATGTATGTATAAGTTAGAAAATGACTTGAGGATCATTTAACTATACATAGGAGTCATCTGTAAGTTGTTTATCATGATTAGTTAGAGTGAGGGTTAGAATTAGAATAGTTGAAGAGAATTAATAGAATTCTCTAGCAAATTCAATAAAATAGTGAGCTCGTTCTACTCAACTTCTTATACATCAATCTTTGCACGGAAATAGAAAATTGAAGACTTGTTCATCATTAGAATAAGTTTTCTCAACTCTAACATTTGTTTCATTTATTGAAGTATGAAACTTGTATTCTAGTTGAGCTTCTTGTTATTTATTAATCATGTTATGCTAAAAGCTTTATCTATAATATAGATGAAGCTAATGAATCCAACAGCATGACTTAAATTCTCTTAACTTGCTAAACTTGCTATTTTTTTTTTTTACTTATTTAAACTTTAACATTTGTTTTTGCATGACCAACATAAACTAGTTATTTAGTTGTTACTGGACATTGAGAAATGCATTTAACAATAGAACATGAACAATTAATGTTTGAGTTGTTCATATGTGAATAATGGAAGCTTACGTGAGTCATTGTAATTCATGTTCTCATAAGATTTCATCATGAAAATAGTTGGAATCTTATCATTCATAGTAAGAACTAGTTATGACTCATATAGAATTGGATTCTAAACAAGGCAAGATAACACTTAACAAATCATTCATGCATCTCATAATTCATTAGTGGAATCTATATTCTAGACATCTTGAACATTGGAATTCTCACAAGTTGTTGTATCATTTACCTATTCTATTGATTGCCCATTTTCAATACCATATCTCACCTTGATTATTAATTGTTTAGATAACAAAGTACGCTATAACTCCTTAGTAGTTGCACATATTTGATTTCTCATGTAATACAATACATAAATAGTCCACAAACTACACTTGACCCGTATACTTGCAGTATAGTTGGGAGATTAGATTTTTAGTACTTGATTTGTGCGCATTTTGTGTATATTTGCCATATCTAATCCACACCACATCATGCGTATTGTATTATCATGGCTTTATGACTAAGAGAAGTAAAAGATGCATTTGAGAATATAGTAATAAATGCTAGTTGGAAAAAATGCAAAGGAGATGGAAAATCACCAATAGAGATGAATGCTTGTGATGTTAAAAAGTGTATTGTTGATGATACTTGGAGGGATAAATTGAAATATCAACTAAAATTCAGTGAGCCTATCATAGATATGTACAGGTAGCAGACATCGATTCTTCTATTCTACCCCACATCTAAGACACGCGGGGCTCAATGATTGAAAAGGTAAAGATTGTGATCTTTGAAGATGAAGGAAAAGATATATTAACAGGTTGTTCAGAAATTTTTGATGCCATTCACCATATATTGGAGACTAGATGGAACAAAAGTAACACACCTCTATATTGTTTGTCAAGTTCCTTGGTGCCTAAATATCACAATGATACCTTGCTTCGAGTTGGAAGTATTAGCTCGAAAAGATTGTCACCTAGTCAAGATCAAGAAGTCTTTATGAATAGAAACTTGTGCTTTGCAAGATTATTTTCAAATTAAAAATATCTTAGAGACATCTATACAAAATACGAGGCACTTTGAAGTGGGACAGGTTATTTCAATGCTTCTCATGTCATTGATTCAAGAGCTTATGAAGCACTAGTGGGCTAATCATGGATTATCAAAAAATTGACAAGAACCAGCATCTTCATCTTTTTCTGAGAGCAATTGGAGCACATATTCTTTAATTCAAAGCGTGAAGAAAACAAAGTAACAAGCAAAAGAGCTGAAGACTTAATATATATCCGTGTCAATGCTCGACTGTTGTCTAGATGAAAAAAGTGGCATCAAGAAGTACTATCAAAATCTTGGGACGAATGTAAGTAATCTTTAATTTCTTAGTTTACTATTCAAATTATTATTTCAGAGAATTAAATAATTATGATTTACATTTACAAGTGGAGATAATGAAATCAATGAACCTCATTTTGAAACAATAAGATTTGGCGATGTAGACACCAAATTTTGACACACCATTTATTTTCAAACATTGGGGGGCATGTTTGCACTTTTTAGGACAAATTTTAAATTTTTAATAATCTCGGGGTGCAAAATAGTAATTTTATCTGTAAATATTTTTCTATCAATTTTTGTGGGTTTTAAATTCATATTTTTACTTTTATGTAAATTTGTTAATTTTTATGATTTTTTTTATTTAATTGGTCTTCTTTATTTTATTTATTTTTTTTCACCAGCACAAGAGCAAAATGATAATTTCACCTCGCGAATATCATTTTAGCTCATTTTTTTATTTTTCTAATTCTTTAAGCATGTTTTTGAATTTTCTTGATTATTTCATAGACGATTACTATTTTTTCTGTGAATTTTCATTGCCCAAAGGCAAAATCGTCATTTTACAAATTAAATTAATTTTTCACCAATTTTGAGTAAAAAATGCATTTTCTAGTGTTTTAAGCTTATTTGTAATTTTTGGTAATTTTTTGAAGTCAATAGCTATTTTTCTGTGAATTTTCATTGCCTAAGGGCAAAATTGTCATTTTACAGTCTAAATTCATTTTTTGTCAAATTTTGAGTCGTAAATGCATTTTCTAGTTTTTTAAGTTTATTTTTAATTTTTGATAATTTTTTTAGGACAATAACTATTTTTCTGTGAATTTTCATTGCTCAAGGGCAAAATCGTCATTTTACAAATTAAATTCATTTTACACCTTGACCGCGTTTTCATCAGTTTTGAGCTTTAGTTTTTATTTTTGAAATTTACTATGAATTCTTTTTGAAAATTTAGAGATCGTTGTCATATTCCTTGTATTAATTTTTAATTCTAGGGTTAAAAATATTTTTTTAAATAAAATTAACATTTTTAATGCCAGGGGCATTTTCGTCATTTTATACCATTCTTGGCCAACAAGACAAGGAGCCTATAAATACCCTTGTAATCAGGAAAAGGAGAAAAATGGAAAAAAACCCTAAAAAACACACTTTGATTTTACCCTAGAAGATCAAAACACACATAAAACACCTAAGAACACACACTAAGCCGCCACCTTCAATAACTGATTCAGCATTCATCGTCTTCTTAAGAGTCGTACGGCACTGTTCATCATTCATCAACCACTGTTCATCAAACTCAGTTATTGTTCATCGTACAGATTTCATTTCCTATCACTAGCTCATCTTCCAGATTTAAAAGGTAAGGTTACTTAATTTTTCTCTTTGCTAATTCCATTTTCTTCTATTTCTCTGTGCAAATTTGGTTATGTGTTTGGTTTATTTGGAATTTTGTTTGAGTTTGTTGGAATTGTCCTTATGTTTTCTTAATTTATGGGTTTCAATCTTTATCATCTTCTAAAAGCCAGTGAACGTTACCCAACAAAAGACCACCAATCCTCCTCTATACCACCACCAGATTACCACCAAAATCCTTGCCAACGCCACAAGACAACTGCCTCCCATCTACTCCGTTACCTGCAGAAACACAAAGAAGAATTTTTCCCAAGCCTAACCACCAAGTAGCCCCAAGAACCACCTGTCTGTCAGCTCTCAATCTATCAATAGCCACGCGCTAACACCAGACCACACCAGAAGCCTTGCCGATCCCCAATTCCTTTAATCTGCAATTGCAACCGACTAATCCTCTCCAACAATAACCAGAACAGAGGCACTAAGCCTCACCAATTCACGAAGATTTCAGCAACTCCACCTGCAACATCATCATCCACAACCCCAATTAACCATACTACCATTTCCGCTAATCCTGCCCAGTAAGTCCTCACAACCCCCACAGTCACCATCCCAATTCACTGTTACACCACGTCCAGCTCCCCTGCAACTACCATTGCCCACACAATATCACACTCCACCATTAGCACCCATTTCTCTCATCATCAGGCTACCAATCGACACCATCAGAACACACACTATGATTTACACACACTTCACACGCACATTCAAACCACAAATTCACGCATGCGAATCATAGATTTACAAACCATTTCACACACTGAATCACACAGCCACACAATCACACACAGTCTATCACACACAGAAGCACACATTCACACACAAATTCACCAAACTTCACCATGCCTCACTAGCAAGCAACCCAAAACACCTTCAAATTCACCTCTTCCCCCTCAACTAATTCACAACCACACTGCCAAAAGCCACTCTCACTGCCACTTGACAACCTACAAGAAGAACAGACAAACACAATTACCAAGCCACACTACTGAAACCTCCACTGCCACTATCCAATTCACCGGAGCCACCCACAAATAGTCACAAGCGCAGCCCAAAATAGCCACGGCTTTCCCTCCATCATCAACCATCAAAGCAAGCAACGGTCACCACAAGTCTACCCACAAATCTTCACCCAAAATCACAGGCCATAGAACCACCTTCCGCCTCCCTCCATGCTTTCAACACTACACGAAACAGAGGGAAGAGAGAGTGAGAACCAACGAGGGAAGAGGGACACAGAGAGAGAGGGAGAGCAGGAAGAAAAAGAGATCGAAACAGAGAGTTGAAAAAAGGAACAAACGAGAGAGGACGCCAGAAATACAGAACAGAATCTGATTCGAAAGAGGGAGGGAGTGAGTGAGATGGAATTTCAGGGGGAGAAATGAACAAGAAAAAAAGATAGAGAGGAAGTAGAGCATAAGTGAGAGAGATCGTATTGGGGGGAAGGAAATCTGATTCGGTGAGAGAGTATAGAGAATAGAGAGAGCTGGATATGGACGAGAGAACAGAAGGATCGGAGGGAAGGAATAGGGCCGGGAAAGCCAGATTGAGAGAGAAGAAAGTAGAAGGGCGAGGGAGAGAAGAGAAAGAGTGAGAGATCGAATGAGAAGAAGAAAAAGAGAGATAGAAAGGAAACCAGAAAATGGAGAAGAAGAGAACAGAAAGAGAGAAAAGAATTTGGGAAATTTGGGTTTAGAAGCCTTTGATATTTTGTCTTTGATTTTTGTACTAGCTTTAATTTTAGCCTTTAATCCTGACTTAGCTTAGTTATTTGTTTAAGTTGACTGATTTAAATTAGTTAATTAAATTTTGTTTTATCTTATTCAGTTTTTCTTATTTTCTTTTCTGATTATTTTGTCATAAATTAAATGTTTATCTTTTTAGCCTCTAGGATTTTTGATAGTTGTGATTGTTCCCCTAAGTTTTCTTATTATCTACATTTAAGTCCCTAATAATTACAGATTGATCCCCTTTAGTTTTAGTTTCTTTCAATTAAGTCATGTAGCTTACAATCATGCCCTTTAAGTTGCTAGGATTTGCATTTCATGCTCCATACTTGCTGAAATCTGATTTTTGCCCTCCTAGTTAGCGTTAACCTTCAATTATGCCCCCCATGTTTGCTTGAATTTATTATTTGACCCCTAGATTTGTTTTTATTTTTTATTTTTTAAGCCCTTTATTTGCTAGAATTTATCTTTGTCTCAAATTGTCAATAGTTTTATATTTTAAGTTTTGTTTGTTTATATCGTGGTGCCTTGACTTTATTTGTTCATTTTGATTAGTATTAGTACCGAGTCTTCAAAGAGGTATCCCGATCTCTTATTATTTTCCTTTATGTGCTCCAACGTGCTCTAATGTGATATTTTATGCATTTTTTTATGCGTTTCTTATTTTATGCACTTTTTGCGTATTTATTTATTTTTTGTTATTTAATTTTAAATTTTATTATTTTTGACTGAAAAATGTAATATTCTTGTATTTAGCTAGTCAATGTAATAGTTAGGTTAGTTTTCTCATATTTTAGCAAGTATTGTATACTTAGATAGAAAGTGTAATAGATAGGGCATTTTTAATTTTTCCCCTAAAAATTGTAATTAAACTCCTCGATGTAATAGGTAGGGCTTATTTGTTTTTGTGTGCTTATGTGCTTATTTGTTTTATCGCTTTCATTAGGATTTTGCATCTAGATGTTATGTCTATGTGTTATGTGCTCTTATTTGACTTTATATGTCTTTATATGTCTAATTTGCTTTTAATTCACGCTTTACCATTTAATTCATGTTTTTATGTTATTCCGTCACCACACTATTCCAATGCTAGTTGTGGCTTCATTCTTTTCCCGCTAGTCCAACGCTAGTGGGAATCCCTAGAAAGGGGCTAGTCCAATGCTAGACCCTTAGGACATTTTAGTATTAGGTACATTTGTATGCATTTCACATATCATTTCACGCACTTTTTAGCTTTTCTTTCCATTTGGCATGATTTTACCATTATTGTTATTATTATTATTATTATTATTATTATTATTATTATTATTATTATTACTATTACTATTTTTGACACATCTTCAAGTGCATGACATTTAGGTTGCATTTCACTTAGAAATTAGGATATTTGTATGTTTTGACTAGAAATAGTCGCCTACTCACGTGGAAAGCGGTGGCGTACAGTGCCGTTCCTCCCTTCATGAGTAGAAACATTCAGTCACGAGTTATTAGTCTCCCTGTACCCGTCATGTTGCATACCCACTTTCTTTCTTCACTTAGTATATGTTATTATTTTCTTTTCTTTTTGCATCTCATATTGCATAAAAACTCGTGACTCCCTTCGAGGTTTCGACTCAGGTTTCGCAATTAATGCGATAATTCCGACCAAGTCTCGACGGAACATGACGACCCTCCCGATATTCACATTTAGATTTAGGATTTGCATTCATTTAGATACATCCAAAACGCGATAGAATCTAGGGTTAATTTAGGAAATTTTGATTAAACCTTGCAACTAGCCTCGGCTAAGTTGAAAGGATGCCTTAGGCACAAGCCTTTGCCTTCCCTTTCTTCAAATGTGACTCCCGAACCTTTTTCTCTCGTTTTTTGTGGACCAGAGTCGAAAAAGGGTTTTAAATGATTTTTCTAAAATTTTTATTTGTGTTTTGTTAAACGATTTTTCGGGTGACTTGGTACACCCTACCCTAACTCAGTACCAAGTGGCGACTCCATTTTTCAAAATAAAACCCTTTTTCAAAAATTAGTTGGCCAAATCTGTTGCACTTTTAGTCCCGGCCTTGTTTTCTTTTAAAATACTATTTTTTCTTAAAATACACTTTTCTCAATAAAAATATGATTTTTCACACACGCGCACGATTTTTTTTTTTTTAAAAAAAAAACTTACTTTTCAAAAAGGGTCATCAAACTAGACCGTATTTTCGGGACGCGACAGTCAATGACCCCACTAGCATCCTTTGCTCATGATTTTTTTAGGGCGCGACAGGAGATGATAATGAAAATTTGTGTGAAGAATTTTAAGAAAAGTTAAGTGATTAAGCAACATAAGAAGTGAACTAGTGTCTAGAACTATAGTTTTTTTGTTTAAAGTGGACAACTAATGTGTATTTTGATGGCACAACTTCTTATGTAATCTTTTGTGTTTTTTGCTTGCTATAAACGACAAGGTCTAACATATATTAAAGTGGTTGTCTCTAGTTTGTAATACCCTTTCTCTATATACATATTTCTATATTTGATGACTAGGATATGACTAAATCTGTGATATTTTTGTTCTCGACTTTTCTTTTGAGACTGACTATTACAGAGTTTAATTGATTAGTTAGTTACAGAAATAAGAAGCAGTAATCTTAAGGTTCAAGGGCTAAGATAAAGATGATTGTTGACTCAAGAATTTCAATAAACTTACAAAAGTTTATTTTTCAAGTTGAAAAGCTTCATGTTTCTAAATGTCACCTGTCACTCCTAAACAAAGGTATGCTTTTAACTCTATATTCTTGAATCCTAGTAAACTAATTTACAATTCTTAATTTTGAGTTTGATTATTTGAATGCAAGATTAGGCATGAATTTGTTTAACTTTCGAACTGTTTGTTTTGCCTATAAAAGCATACAGAGTTATATCTTTTGTGGAGATAGTTTTTTAGATTAATTATCATAAAAACTGAAAAATATAAAATTCAAAAGTATATTCCCGTACCCATATTTGATTCTTTGGCGGCGTTGTCATATCTTGATTTTAGAAAATTGATGTGTTAAACACTTGGACAAATTCTTGTACCTAACTTTCCTTTTAAAGTCCATGTAACGTAGGCCACATCTAAAAGGCAAATAAAAAAGAATCAAAAGATCAACAAGGATAAGAAGAATATGATCGAGTTGCTAAGTTACATGAATTTTGATACGAGAGTTGGGTATGAAAACATGTCCAAGTGTCTGACTTGTCAATTCTTATTATAGCAACATCACTAAGAGT
>JAMWEH010000802.1:0-33435 GCA_024721245.1 Mitragyna speciosa | reverse complement strand
TTGGCACTCTAACCTAAACTATAGGGGGTGATATATAGCTTTTGAAACCGTAAAGGGATTATGTGGTTTATTCGAAAATTACAGTGGATAATGCGTATTTTGCCTAAAATTTATTTAGCAATAACTTATGGTTTCTTATAAATTATGAAAGAACCACATAATTTTTTTAAATCTTTTTTATTGATAATCTTGGTTCCAAAACAAAAAATTTTTCAATTAGACTATAATTATTTTCTTATTTTTCTTCGTCACTCTACCTGTATTAGTTAAAACTTTCTTGATTGTATCATATCCTGACAACTCTACCAATATTAGTTTCAGCTTTCTCGATTATATTATATCCAACGAGATTGTAAAATATCACTTTAGTGTTTCATCAAACTTACAAAAATCAAAATAAATATACATATCAAAAAAGATTAAAAATGCCGATTTACAATTACCAAGTGTATCATAATTACAAGTCAAAGCCTTTTTTTCTCGAAAATTTAAGGGAAAAAAAGGATATCGAGGCATTTGATTAATGAATTCTTGGCCAATAAATGAAGTCCTACGGCCTGGCGACAACATTTGTGCAGTAGTAAACCTAGTTGTTATAATTTGGGTGGAGAAATTGCGCATTAATTTTCATGTACTTTTCCATTGACTAGTTTCCGATAGCCATTCGTCTACCACCTCTAGTCGAACGACTGGATAAACTATGCTACAGTTCGAGATGACAAATCATGAGTACACTAATTCATTGCGCTATGTGTATACAATCATTGATCGTATCAATTGAGTACACTAATTTATTAAGATACGGATGTATATCATAATTGATAGATTTACCAACTTAATAGCTCAATGAATCACTTTACACAGGTTTATTTATAAAGTTAATATTTTATTATCTAATGTTCTAAAATTTTGTGCACAAAAAATTAAATAAAATACATAAATAGGGACTTAGTTCATATTTTCATGAATTATTACAATTTTTATGTATTTTTATACTATTTTATAAATTTTCCTAAATTTTATGAAATATTAAAGACTAATATAGCGAAAATTGAATACTTTAGGTATTATATATATTTCAACCAAAACAATAGCGACTAATTTGGTTAAAATTGAATACTTAGGAGATTATATTGGTTTCGACTAAAACTTCAGGGGCTAATTTGATGATTAATTTGACCATGAGATCAGGGGCTAATTTGATGACTAATTTGACCATGAGATCAAACATTAAGAACGAAAATGGTAATTCTCCCAAAACTGTATTATATCTACTCCCTGGATCGAACTCGAACCAAGGTTCATCCGATTCCAAACATATAATTTCCTGGCACTAATATCGCATGTTCTTGAACTTGATAAGTGACCTCATCCTATCCAACAGATCAAATTCAGAGTTAGGAAAAATCAAAGCTGAAGATCCCAGTTCCACAACCCCGTCTACAAAAGGTATACAAGCCAAAGTCTGAATCCCATGACGCCCGGCCTCACCGGCATGTGTACAGTTCAAGCTCGCCAGATTCTGAGTTCCATTCACCCAAATCGGACTGGAAGTGTAAAATGCGCGGCCCGGAATCCCATCTCCACCAAGAAAATAGTGAGACGTGGAGATGTGGAAAAACCACCGTGCATCACTTACCCCTTCTGGCACCAGATTTGGGACGCTGTCCCCCAACAAAGTGGAGAGTTCACGGAAGACTTTTTTCCGGTGCTCTTGCTTCGCCATACACAGCGATGTTACACTCCTGGAATTGGTTTTTTCACCGTCAAAGTACCCGTCACACCAATTTAACAAGGGAGAATTCATGTGGTCATTTCTGGAGACTTGCCAGAATATCGCATAAGTCCAGCTCTTGTGGGCACCTTGAATCAGAGATTGCAGGCGTTTCTGGATATCATCAGATTTATCTCGGATGATAAATGAACGCCTGTGCCTAAGTCTATCTTCCGGCCTGACAAAGAGTCTCTGGATAGCATACTCCTTGAGCTCATCCTGGGGCCTTGAAGCAATCACCCGGATGGCCGGCTCCTTAACTCTGACCTCAGGCCTGGAGGCAGAGATAAAACGGATCGCTGAATTATTGTATCCTGTTTTTAGATAAAAGGTGATCAAGCGCATATATGGGCTCTTCATGCGTGATGTCGAGCCTTCCGCCATAGTTGCAATTAAACAGAAACCTGGACATGCATACAATCAGAGAGCATCTGCTGCAACTATGCTGAGATATTAAAGATGATCCGGAATGAATTTCAACTTTACAAGTCAAGAAAAGGGGCGATGGAAACATGTGTGGACCGGAATGGAGTCATCAAAATTGAGAAAAAGGAAGCGGATCGTGACTGTAATGTGAGTTGGAGGGGAACTTATGTGCGGTTTGAGGAAGGTAAAGGGACTGACGTTTCTTCCAACTTAAAATCTGCCTCCAATCAGGCTGGTTTGGCAATCAACACGTTTGAAAATTAAAAGGGACCGGGAAACTCTTAGTTCTGATTGTATTTTTTAAGAAAAACTTTTGTGAAAATAATAGGGTAGCATTTTGTGATGTGATATATTTGTGAGTTGAAAATATGGTTGAAAAAAATTGAGAACGTGTTATGCAAAAATCAGTAAGTGAGAATTGCACAAAAATGGTCCCTCACATTACAAATTATCTTTTTGCAATATCTTACATGCAAGGTGATGCATATTGGTCTCTGACATTTTCAAATGTACTAATTTTGTTCAATTTCATTTTCTACTCACTTTTTTCTTAAAAAGGTCATATTCACATCACGTGCTTGTATACTAACAAGTAGAAAAAAAATGCACAATTTTCAATTAACATAAGGCATACGTTCGCATTATATGTTCTTTTTGGGAAGTTAAAGTTATAAAAAGAATAAATAATATGAATAGATGCGTTTTTTCAAACGAAAAATTCTAATTTTCACTTTTCTCACTCAAATTTATTAGCATCTGACATGACTCCAATCACTTTAGGTAAAAAAAGTAATCAGAAATGGAATTTAGGACTAAGTTATTATATTTGACATATATTAGAGACTAAAATGCATTATTGTACATGAGAGATTAGAATAAGATAATGTATAAATGTGACTGTGCAATTTATACTTTCAGCCGAAAATCTTGAGCAAAATTCGATGTTTGGCGAGACCTACCCCTGAGCACATACCAAAATCCCCCATTCTTGATAGCTTTATAATAAACTCTAGTACAATTAAATAACAAGTATAAAAATAGGTCAAATCGAATACAAACAATTAAAAGCGCCAATCATTAGTACAAATTTCTCCTGTAAGAAAATTTATTTTTTTCCCCAAACCCTAGATAATTCAAAGATCTTAGAGCATTTAAATTTCGAGCGTGAAAGACGAGGAAGAAGGCATTACAAGTAACAATTGATAGATTCTATACGACAAAATATGCTCTAGACGTCCAATCGACAAAACATTGACGGAAAACATCCGCAATTTTATGGAACTATTACTAATATTAAAAAATCAAAAAGGAAAGAATTGCAGATAGAAATCAAGATCTCCTCCCACACAAAAGTATAGTCTAAGCTAGACCAGTTTCCATATGTTAAAGAAAAACAATGTCCACGTTGAAATTTTAAAGAATTCTAAACTTTTAAACTTACATTATTACATATGAGAAGGAGATTTTGATGTTGGTAGGATTCGAATCCCCCGACTAGGGTGTAATCGAGCCGAGTCGAGTTCGAGCATCTCATGCTCGAGGTTGGCTCGTCTCTTAAATTGCTCTGCTCGAGCTCGAGCTCGAGCTCGATTCGAAACATGCTCGAGCTATACTCAAGCTCAAGCTCAAATGCTTTATAAATCTTTGGGGGTTAATCTATAAATTTTAAAAAATTTATAAGGGAGGAAAATATAAAAATGCAAAGTTTTATATTCTTACATATTGTGCAAAGGTCCCTAAAGTTTGTCTAATTTTCAAAAGAAGGCCCTCAGCCAAGACAGGTGGTAGACCACTAGTAGCCACTTAGGCCGTCGGCGGCCAGCTGCCTACAGTCACCGCCGGCGACTTTTTTGCCTTCAAGTTGCATTATTAGACTCTATTTTTCACGTAGATTACAAATCCAAGTTCAAATTTAGACCAAAGTGTCTCAAATCACATAGATCTGAAGAAAAACTAATAGTTGGGTCAAGATTGACCATTGGTCAAATGACTCCCAATGAGGATAATTTTTACGCCAAAATGATCGTGATGATCCATGAAACAATATTCCATCAATAGTCAATCACAAAAGGAGTGAAAAATGCACAAATCAAAGCTTCAAAGTCATGATCTTCCATTTGATAGCAACACATAAATCCACCATTAAAATAGTATAAAACCACATATAATTATGTCTCTATGTGTGGGTGGGGGTGTGTGTCTCTGTGTGTGAAGAGAAAGAAGATGCAAAGACTTTTTAGACAAAAAACCAAAAGCCGTGAAGAGTATGTGTGTGGGTGTGTGTGTGTGTGTTGGGCCATTATTTTTTTATTTTTTATATTAATAAAATTTTACTTAAATACCCTTACTATTCACCAAGGAAAGGCACTATAATTATGTCATTTGTTTTAAAAAATTGAAACATTATAGTAATTTTACATATAAAATAAAAAATAATATATATATGCTCGAGTAGCTCGTGAGCAGCTCGAACTAAATATATGAAGCTCGAGCTCGACTCCATGATCAAGTAGATATGCTCGAGCTCGACTCGAGTTCGGTCAACTTCGAGCTCAAGTCGAGCCTTTGATCGAAATGCTCGCGAGCAGCTCGATTCGTTTACACCCCTATCCTCGACCTCTGACGTAGAGCCATAAATCTCTAACCACTCGACCCTCTATTCGTTTCTAAAGAATTCTAAACTAATTAATATGGTTCGTGAACTATTTCACTTATTACCAACTGGTTTTAAAATGGAAGTCCACATTCTTTAACATGGTATTAGAGCAAGACCTTAGTTTTTATTCTCATTTTCACAAGCAATTTGGTTCTTTTTTAGCCCATTTCAATTGGACTCTTGTCAATTTCCCATTTCATTTCTTGGGTTTTCTTCAATCTATCCGTTTCAATTTATGGGCTTTTTTCAGTCCGAGTCACGTAATAAAGTTCATGAGTCACTTTACTCGTAGCCAATTGGTTTCAAGACAAAAGCCCATGTTCTTTAACATGGTATCAAAGTTAAACTTTGGGTCTTAATCTCACTTTTTTACACACAGTTTCTTCTTAGTCCATTTTAATTGGGCTCTTGTTAATCGCCCATTTCTTTAATGGCCATATATTAGCCAATAAAGGAGAATTCAAAAAAAGGGCACTATTAACGCAATGGCATGCATCAACCTAAAATTTCACTTTTAAAGGAACATTTTTACAGTCAAAATCATTAATGATCTATCAACTGCCAGTCATCAACTAGTTTTATAGAGTTAAATCTTTATCTTTTTAAAAGTTTATCATTTGTGTAGCTCTTTCATTTAGCAATCAATTCTTCGTATAACCCTTTTGTCTCAAGTTGCTGCTCTTGCAAGTTCTTAATTAACTCCTTTTGGGCACTGAATTCTTCAGCCATTGTTGCAGCTCGTTCCTCTCTGCCTTTCTCTACCGTTCCTCAATTTCACTTCTCAAGCAATCACGTTGCGGCTACAAAGTCGTCTAGGAATGTAACCAAGTTTTGCTGACAGATTTCCTTACTAGTCATCGAAGTTGTGCATGCCAACTCTTTCATTGTTGTCTAGACAAGTAATGCATTATAATGTTACTGTGTTAGAAGAAAGTAGATATAAAGAAATTGAAATATTGTACCAAAGTATTTCTTGCTACATCATTCACCAAGGGCACTGTCTTCTTTGATGTTCAACTAAGTTCAAATGAATCTATCTTTGAAAGTTTTATACCATCATTTCTTTTCTGTCCAAATAATCAACTTGTTTTTTCACTACAAATGCAAAAGTACGAGAATACAGAATATCTCCAAACAAACAAACTGAATTACCTTTTCTTTGACAACTCTTGCAAGTGACTTTGTCCCCACAGCAATATGAGTTTCATTCTTGGCACGGTTTATTTTGTTACAGTCACTGACTTTCTATAATAGTCAAACAATTAAGAGATTACAAAATATTTTAACCAAATTCAAAAATAAGAATGATTCAAGTATGCAACTATACCTTGAATACTTCACTTCCAAAAGTAGTTGCACAACCATTTCCAATTATCAGGGTATTTATACCTTCAGGAACTTGACTTATTGCTTCTTCCTTTCTATCAAAAGTTAGGAAATACTTGTGCAACCGATATAGGTGATTCCGATATAAGATGTTCAACTGTCTATCTATAGCAGCTGTAGAAGTGGTACTTTACTCAAATCGAAAGTCATCCTACAAGAATAATGCAACTTGATAATATTCAAATAAAAGTAAAGTCATGCAAGAATAATGCAATATGATAATATTCAAATAAAAGTTCACATTACAGGTCATAGGCAACTAAGTACATAAGTAATCTACTAGAGTATAAAGAGCAAATTGATGTGTTCTAGTAGTGATTTAAGGAAAAGCTACAAATACCATAACTATCTTGTATATGCTATCTCAATCTTCAGACAGCACGCAAGTATTTTTTCAGCTTTGAACCCCAAGTCTCGAATGATTTTCTTGGCATCAAGAAAGACTTAGGAATTAAAGGTTTAGGAGGCAATGCATTCTTAAAAACTTCTAGTAATGAGTTAAACGACTTTATAGTCTACTCATTTATTATTTTGAGATGTAGTAGAGTGACTACAAAAGATAGCTTCAAGAAAAATTGGTTTGAAGGAAAGAGTTATTTTTTGGCATCTTTCAACAATCTTAGGAAGTTATCAGTTTCATTGTTATTTACATTTGAAATCTCTCCAATATGTTCTTCTTGGCTAAACAATTTCCCCCTATTGTGCAATACCAATGTCATTAAGCATATCATTCAAGTCTTCAGTAGTATCCTCTTCATCCCTATCTTGATTACTATTGTTATAAATTTCATGTCAAAGTTGTTCACCATGGTTTACCCATCTAGCATAAATCTTATGAATTCCAAAAGCGAATAAGTGGTGCTTCACTACAGTTTTTGTATAGTTGTGGAAGTTATTGCATTCTTTATATTGGCTTGGGATCTTAAGATGTTCTGACTTTTGGGAATATGCAAATTTCAAGAGACCAGCCACCTCGAGTTATAAGCCTCATCCATTTGATTATCAAGTTTCATCCACTTTTTGTCCATGTCCTAAGTTACACATCTGAAAAATAAGTAGAAATTGTGCTACTTTAATGTGTAACTAGACATTATAACCATGTTATGATTAAGTAAATAGTATCAAGATTAAAAAATCATAACACATTATCATTAGCCCAAGAAAAGTAGACAACTTAGCTAATTCAAACAAGCATACTATATGAATAGGAGAAGGCTATTCCAGATACTAATTTAATATAGAATCATAGTACCTTGTATTACTCAATACAGAATGTGCACAAAAAAACATGAGCATCTAGAATCTTAATTGCCTAAAGGTAGAATTAAGGAAGCATTTGGGATAATCCATTGCATATCACACAGAACTCGCTTGTGATACCCTATTAGAGGCATAGAAAATTACTATAGCACAGTTTTCATTGTTTGCATCTAAAACACAATGGTATACAAAGGAAAAACATGTATATGGGATTCATTTGATACAAGAAACAAACATGTTTTCAAATTCAAAGATAGAACCAAATATCTAACATGAAATTTTGTGCATTGTACTTGCATGCTCAAATAAAGTAAACTTAAAGTCCCTAATATGAGAAGGAAGCCTAAAGAAAAATTATTTATTGTGGCAACTCAACAAAGAGAATTAATCATAAACAACAATCATATCAAACTTTTACTATTTCCAGCCTTTTCTTTCTTTCTTTTTCAAATTTTCTAAGAAACTACTATAACACAAATTTAACAAGGCCAATGCAATTAACTTACCCCAGAAGTACTAATTAAATCTTTGGAGAAAATAGAAGATTCAAATAAGTGAGCTGCACTCTACAACAATCCAAAACATAAGAAGCCAATTACTTATGAAATCAATTTTGGCCAAAATAATGGTAACAATAATTTGCCATTGGCCGAATATACAACAACCATAAATCCTCATCCACTTAAAAGCATCAAAAATCATAAATTTGCATTTGTGACTTTTTTTTTGCCTAAAAATGACTTTTGAAAGATTAGTCCATGGAGCAATCCACTGAATAAGGAAAAGAGCAATTTGCATTTGTTGTACCATTTTCTCTAATTAAAGGGAAATAAAATCTAAACCCAATAATCAAATTCATTTATTTTCACAATAATTAACAAGAAATCTAAGATATTTCTCTTATGTTATACATAATTTTCTTAGGGGTCAAGATTAGCAAGTCAATAACTGAATCCCACTAGATCCTGAAACCAAAAAAGACAGCAAAAATGTAAAAAGAAGATAGGGTTTATCTTAGAAACAAAAAAATTATACGCCAATGAAGTAAAAAGGGGGCCAAATTCAAGAAAGCAAATTGAAAAACCAAATTCTTCTACATGCGTGGTCGATTACTAGCCCTAAAATTGGTCCCCGTGAATTACTAGCCCTATTTATGCCTCAATTAGTCGATTAAGCCCTAAAATTATCCAAGAAATTGTCGATTAACCCCTAAAATAATCTTCATAAGATGGGCATCTTCATAAGATGGGCCATTAAATCCTAATGTTACGTGGAATTGTTCCCAAACTTGAAGTTACATTCACTAAAGTGGAGTGGACAAGATGATTTCAGACAATTTCAATATGATTGGAGTGGGGATTGGACTTAATTTTGGAATGAAGAAACTTAGAGTTTTTCTAAATCTCTATCCAGATTTGGCTAAGTGAGGTTGATAGAGAAAGTGAGACATGGGATGGAGTGGGTTTTGGTATGGAAAAGCTTAAAGTTTACGTGTAACTCTTTGTCCGAATTTGCCCAAGTGAGTCAGACAGAGAGAGATGTGAGGTGGATAGAGTTAAATTTGTGTTTGAATTTGGCCAAATAATTTTTCTCTTTCGTCACACTCACTTCTTAAACTTTTCATTTCTCTCTTTTAATTTTTTGCAACTGTTTCGTGTTCTTCCCTTTATTTCCTCATATCTCTTTCTTAATTTCCTCATCCGTATGTAAATTTCCTCATCGCTCATTTCCACCACAGACCTCAAATTTTTTTCATTTTTTCTTTTTTTTTTTTAGTTGAGCTCACAAAATATCGGGTCAATTATAATGCAAGTAGCACTACAAAATTCAAGGCACTCAACAAAAATTATGTTTATGATTGAAAAATCTTTGAATGAAAATGTTTTTGGTAATCATTTTATGGTTCTATCAATTATGTACAAGTTGCAGTTTGACAAGACCAGACAATCAATTTAGTTGATCGAATAATCAAAATAATTTGCTGATACATGCATTGTACACTAAATGCATTTGGTACAAGTACCGATTCATTAACAATAAACAATGTGATTAGGGATGCCAATTTCTAACACGACATGATAACACAACTCAAATTCGACTTGAAATTAAGTGGTCATTATTGGGTCAACCTGTTAATGATATGATTAAAAAACAGGTTGGGTTAAGTCAAATTGTAGGTTGACATGTTATTCCGACAAAGAGAACACACACACGTACATGTATATGTGTATGCATGTGTATACGCGCGTGTGTGTGTAGTTTTTTTATAAATAAAACAAAAAAGCCTATGGTTTACAAATCATTCATTCTGCAATGAAAAAATTTTAGAATGAACAAACGAAAGCTTTTTCTCATAAATTTCTAAGTAAAGTTAAAAAAAAAGAATTTGAACCCTTGTTGACACAAACCGTGTGATATATATACATATATACATATGTTGACACACACACATATATATTTATGTAGGTGTGTGTGTGTGTAAAAAAAAAAAAGAATTTGAACCCCATATTGACACAAACCGTGTGATATACATACATATATACATACGTTGACACACACACATATATATTTATGTATGTGTGTGTGTGTGTGTATAGACACACACACACATATATATGTGTGTGTATATACATATACACGTGCATCTGTGTGTATGTATAATATACATACACACATACATACAGAAATATCATGTGCATTTTACATGAAATGCACATGAATCAATGATGGCACTCACTCTAGTAATAAGTTCAGTGACAATGTTACTAAATTGTCTCTTTACATCGTCGTAGAACTATGTTTGACAATCACAATTTCTTTTCCTCGTGTTAGGATCCGTGTTTGACAATCATTGAGCTCATTTCAATGTACTCCTATTTGGAGCTTTAGAGTGAATCTTATGAAGCCAGAGTCAATGTACTCCTCCTATGGTTTAGCATACCAACTAATTTCAATTTTTGATTCTCCGTGGGCTGTTGGTATATATTAACTGAGAGTTTGTAAATTAATAGTAAAATAATAACCTTCTGAATTCAACATTTAGTAAAATAGAATTTTCTTACTATTTATAATACATTAAGTCATGCTTAATTTATGTTCAAAACTTTATGAATTATTCAATTAACATTGAACAATCAGTGTCAGTATGAGTATGATAAACTTGTTAATTGTAATGCTTTTGTTTATAGTGCTTTATCTTATGAAGTAGCTACAAGTTTAATTCTTTCATTTTGGATCTAAATTGCAATAAATTGCAATACATAAGGTGCCAAAGTACAATTAATGAAATTGTTTTATCATATATGGGGCTAATTTGCAAAAGACAGAGTGCCACAATAGAGATAATGAAATTGGTTGATCATGTATAGGGCTGAAATTGCAAAACATAGGGTGTCATAGTAAGAATTAATGTAATTGGTTTTTCATATTTGAGGCAAAATTGCGAAACATAGGATGTCATAATATAATTAATGAAATTGGTTTATCATATTGAGGCTAAATTGCAAAAGTTAGGGTAGTATAGTGGAATTAATCAACATGTCCTTTAGACATTGACGACTCATCGTCATCACTGAAGTGTGTCATTTGTGACAACCAAGCCATGTTGTCACTTATGACGAGTTTACTTGAACCCATTTGTGACGACACCAATGTCATTATTAAGGTAAGTCAACTATGATAAAAAATCCATATTGTCACTAATAACTTGTCCACTTGAATTTATCTTTGATGACATCAAATGTCGTCACTCAAGTGTATTAACTAGTTACTAGTATAACGTTGTCAATAATGACGAGTCTACTTAAACTCATCTGTGACGACTATCACTATTGTCACTAATGTAAGTCAAATGTGATGACCAGTTCATGTTGTCACTAATAAAAAGTCCACTTGAACTCATCTGTGACGACATCAAATGTCGTCACTCAAATGTGTCAACAATGACAAGTATAATGTTGTCACTAATGAAGAGTCCACTTGAAGACGACATCACTGTTGTCATTGAAGTGAGTCAGCTATAATGACTTGTCCATGTTGTTACTAATAACAAATCCATTTTGGCTCAACTAGTGACAATATCAAATGTCGTCACTAAAGTGTGTCAACAATGACAAGTATAACGTTAGTCACTAATATGTAACGATACCAATGCCAGTCATACAAATGTGCACCACTGAAGTGAGTCAATTGTGATGACTAGCCCATGTTGTCACTAATAACGAATCTACTTGAGCTTATCTATGACGACATCAGATGTCATCACTCAAATGTGTCAACATTAGTGTTGTCACTAATGACGAGTCTACTTGAATTCATCTATGTCAACACAGATGTTGTCATTGACTGTGTCTCAATTGTGACAACTAATTCAGTGTTGTCACTAATGACGAGTCTACTTAAACTCATCTGTCACGACATAAAATGTCGTCACAAAAAGACTTATTTTAGTGAAATTTTTTAATTTGTCACAAAACCTAATTTCCTGCCACACTACCACTTGCGTGCCACACCATTTTTGTGACAACTAATATTGGGTTCTTCACTAATGGCGAATGTATTTGAGGTCATCTGTAATGACATCAAATATCATCAATGAAATAGGTCAATTGTGACAAAGTTTATTGTTGTCAATTGACAAAGTTTATTGTTGTCACTGAGAATGTTGTTAGCACTAGCCTATTATTAGCCTTACTAGGTATCCCAATTTCAATTGATTATAACTTTTAATACACAACTCGAATTACTCTGAGATTTATATGGTTAGAAACCAAATTCCAAGAACTACAACTTTTATGAAGAAAAGTGAATTCAAATTCCAATAAGAATAGGGTTAAAATTAAGTCAAAACTAGGCACATCACTAACCTTAGTTACGCATAGAGTCAGCTTTCCTAGTCCACTGTCGTTGAATTTTGTGTTCAATTTACCAAGAATCAGGACTTGAGATTTAGATGGTCAAAAACTATACATTTTAAGAGCTACAACTTTCATTGAGAACATCTACCCAAATTCCAACAAGAACAAAGTCAAAATCATACCTAAATTTGGCTCTTTACCAACTTTATTTGCATAGTATTGGATTTTCAGTCCAATTTTCACAATTTCTGGTAATTAATCTATAAGGTTACTAGAGAGTGTATTTTGTATCGTCTTAAAGCTCTATGAATTTAGTTTCTAAATCAACAAAAATTATCTCATTCCAATCTTTCTAGATCAAGTTATGAAAATTTTATTAAAACTGCTTTAGTAAACTTGCTTTCATACAATCCTTGAGATGTTCTTGTTATTAACCTAACTTGTGCTTAATTTCAACCTCACACACATACTTAATCCAACAAATACCAAAGTTTAGAAGTTTATTAATGCTTAGAAAAGCTCATGAAAGCTTACCTTAAGCCCTTGGATGTTACTTTTCTTTTTCAAACTACAATTTCCTCCAACTTTTAGCTTGGTTTGGGCAAGTTCCCTTCTCCTTGTTCTTGCTATTATCCCAAACGTATTCCCTTGTTTTCTTGCCTATCTTTAGCTAGTTTCTCATCATTTTAGAGAGTCTCAACGCTGGTCAAATATTGGATGGTGCTAAGCACCTAACTCCTTTCTTTTCCCCTAGCTTACTGACACCTCCTACTTGGTTTGTCTCAACAGTTTCCATCCCGGCCAAAAAGACTAAATTACTGGTGAACCTCCTCAACTTTGTCTATTATGAATATTATCTTGGGTCTTATTAAGAGATAATTAGGTGCTAATTACATCAACTAAATTAACATAACTATAAATTATACTCTTAGCTTAACAACTAATATGTGGTACACTAGTGTCTATTCATAGTTGGAATTTCAAGTGTGCCAATTCTTTGATACTAGGTTTTGTTAACTCAATTACTAACTCAATTACTATCATAATAACACAATTACCCTTAAAAATTCTATAAACATCTAGTTAAGCATCCCAATTCAAGATTTTGACAAGTCAATAATATTGCAATCACTTGAGCTTAGGGTTTCAAGTGTTATAACCTAGTGAATTAATTTTACTAACATCATCTATCCAAGCTAGTCTTAACAACTATATTTGTATACAAATCCAAATTAGTCTTGAAAATAATATTAATATACAAATAAACAAATTATTAAATGATTAAATCTAGGTGTCAACGTGAACAATCAAGACTTTGATAGGTTACTTGTATTGTCACTATTAAGTTCTTGGGTCTTCAAGCATAACAAATTAAACATTAGGTATGTCCATTTTAGCCACCAATCATCACTATATTTCCTAACTATGGAGGCCAATATTAATGGCCTAGTTCCATTTTCTCTATGGATATTCATTATCTAATCAACTCGATGATAAGGGCCCAAGTTGCTCGATATTCCTACCTTTGGTGGGCTTGTCGATCAAGGCTTGATCCAAATGAACAAGATTAAAGCCCAAGAAACAACTACAGTCTCCTATAAGATGAATAGCTCGGTTACAGTTTGAATCTTTCATCAACTCAGTCTCCGTTGACTTTATCTCAAGTTCGGCATCTAAGTGCTCGGCCCAACCACAATAGCATTATGATTATTATGGGTGAAAAGAGCCAACTACGACCGCTCTATAAAGAGCCCTAACAGGCATAGCTCAATATGAATTGCTAACAGAGCTCATCAGAATGCCTAAGACAGAGACTCTCAGGTAATAACAAAGATTCACCTAATATGACAAAACTAAGAGCCTGGGAACTCTCCCCACTTGTCACTCGAACCTACTAAAGTGCACCTATGGTTGACATAGCTGTGTTATGAGGTAGGGTACAGACGCCACATCCTCAAGTGCAATAATACGGATCTCAACCCCCTCTATTTCCCTCCTCGCAGCTATAAATACTTCTATGCAAAGGAGAACAAGGAAGCTGGCAATTCTCTAAATTTTCACTCTTTCATATAACTTTTATCCGAGCTCTATCTCTAACTAAAGCATTGGAGGCCAATTGGGGGACAAACTCCTAGGACTTCTATTTTTTTTTCCCCATCTTGCATGCATTTTAGTATTGGAGTTGGGCTAACCCTGTTGATCCAGTTTCTCTCAGCCCATTTAGATACCAAATCTACCATTATACTAACTACTTAAGTTATATAAACAATTTAACTAAATAATTAAATAGTGAAGCCACTAGTATTTAATAAATCAGTTACGAGGCTTCACATATCACACCTTGCCTCTTCAAGGATTAAGCAGCAAGAAGGAATCTTTTATATATTTATTATTTATTTATTTGGTTTAAAGCTTTAAAAATTGAACGTAAATGTTTGTTGGAATAAAGCAATTTGGAGAAAAGATGCTTGCTAGTCGTGCTGGTCCGCTGGATATATGACCAAGGAACTTGCTGATTAGACGCCACATAAACCTTATGTTAACAAATGAAAAATTAATCTTTTGGTTGAATTTTAACGTACAAATTTTGTAACAAGTTGAGCTCTACACATTTACTTTGATTATCATGGGCAACTGCACTACTGGACCTAAATATTCAGAATGACAAAAATGATGTCCTCATTTCTGGTGAAGTGAAACAGCACTATGGGGCAAAAGTTGGGAGTAGGATGTTTGTAAACCATACAGGGTAGGAGGACTAGGAATGCATTATTTGTCTTTATGGAACAAATGTCTGATTATGAAGCTGATATGGAATATCTGCAGGTAAACGGACTCTTTACAAATGTAGTGGATTCACGGTGTTATTCTTAAAAATTCACCTTTTGGAGAGCAAAAATTCCTGAAGACTTTTTCTGGATTTGGAGGAAAATCCTATATCTCAGAAATCAAGCTCAATTTTTAGTCAAAAGAATTAAAGGGAATTGTGAAGAAACTAACCTCTGGTATGATTTTTGGCAGTCCATAATGTCCTTTGTATTTAAATATTTTTTCTGAGAACATGTTAAAATCTTTAATAGTTCAGTGGATGCAAAGTTGGCTATTTGCATTCCAAATGGAAATCGGAACCGGCCTAAAGGAAGACGACTCACTAAGGACCAATTTTAGACCTAACATCTGCACTAAGGATCACACCTGCTAACTAGAAATTCTTCTAAGAATTTTACCGTTAAATCAGCAACTCAGACAACATAATAGCCCTATTTTTTGATACGCTTATCTGTGGTAAACAATTTATCCCAAGATATACTTTCATACTTTGGCTAGCTCGTAGATGGAGGCTTAACACAGATTAGTGTTAGCAGTGACAGTGTACCATATTTCCAAAGCAAGAAATATGACAGTAAACAATGTGATTGAACAATCAACATTTGGAGTGGTATTTGAGATTATAACAGCTATGGATTCAATAGTTTCAACTTGAAGGAATACTGCAAGGACTCGTGAGAATTAGAAGTCAGTTGTGGAATGGGGACTCTCTCACAAAAGCTTCAATGTCAGTAAATAGAAAAGCTGGCTTCTTTCCCTTTGTAATAGTATAGTGTTTCTTATGATTGAGGATTTTCCTCTTGTCTCTTTGATGCTTTATCTTAATAAAAAGGGCTTAATGGTTGCCCAAAGGAGAGGATATTCTTAGACAAGCAAATAACTAGGAGGAAGTTATTAAGGTAGATCGTAGAGGAGATTATCCACTCCTTTATTCTCTTTTTTTTTTTTTTTTTGGATTCAAATCTCTATAAATAAATACATTCTCTGGATGTTCGCTCTATTTACAACAAAGAACAACAAAACATTTACTCTTTGGTCTTACAGAAATAAATTCAAACAAAGAAAAAATCCTAGTCCCAAGAATTCTCGTTTTCAACCAGTGGTAATTGGTAGTCCCATTTTTCGAAAAAGTACAACGGTGAAATGTCAAGAAAAAATAAGTACTACAATGTAATTGTTGCACTACTAAATAATAAGCACGTGCAGTAAATCGGAGTATCTTTGCCCGTCAAACAGGAAAAATTATACAATACATCACGTGCATTATCACGTGGTGTACTAAAACCAATAATGCACGCCACGTGGCGCGCGTGGTGCACGCAATACTCACTCGTCAAACAGATGACACCACCCTGCAAACTGACTCCTAGAATGACTGAAAGCATACACGTCCTCGTAACCATGTTGATAAAATCATCAAGAAACGTTAAAATATTAAAGCCATCAACCCGATCTTTTCGTATAATTATGGCAGTTTGCCTGTTTTACAGATAGGGGCGGAAAGTATTTTCCTTTCTCGTTTTTTAACTTTTCGCATAACTATAGAAGTTGTTCTGCTGATGGGGTGTGAGAGTTTTTTTTTTTTTTTTATGTGGTATTTTCTACTTTTGTTCGGTATCTAGGTAAATATATAAATGCCCCAAAAAAAGGTAATTATAAAAATCAATCAGCGAATACTACTTTCTCCTGTGACTGATGGTTTATTGAAATTTTTTTTTTGGCCAGAAATTTTAGGATGAAATATAAATACATCGAACACATTTTTGGAAACTACAGTTTCTTTATGTCAGTTTCCTGAACATTTTCATCAATTCACAGGCAAGTAACCCGGATTAAAAGTGACAAAATAACAAAGCACAATAGGTATGAACTCACACTGAAGAAAAATATACGCGTAACGTCGAAAGCGGCAGAGGCCAGTACAGAGACTCCTCGATCCTCAGTACCGAAAATTTGAGTTCAAAGCAAATGCATATGTTCTCTCAGAAATAAAAGCAGAGAAATGAAAACTTGAACAAAGAAAAGAACCTGTGATATCAATCTCTGTGAATCCAACTGTCTTTCTTCATTTCAGTTGAACTCCAGCAATCAGAGTTCGAGGAAAAGATGATTACATATGAACATCTTACAACAGGGCTAACAACAATAACACAATCTAATACCACATATTTGAGCTTGATAAAGTTATTGTACTGCACATCTATATTCACAGACTACACACAAGCTACACACCTAATAAAGGACAAAAATTAGGCGAAAGCTTCGGCTTTCAACTAAATAACCTCAAGCTCTACCTGTACTAAAAATTTATAGAACAGAAGTTGACATTAAGAAACAATAGTGTACACAGCTCGTTGCCGGGAGCCTTAAAATTTCCCAGAGCTTCAACATGACTTTCAGAAACTCTTTAGCCTTACTAATTTGTTGGAACAATCTGTTCATGCTTCATCGAGTTTCTGCAATTCTAGAGGTCAATGCTATTCTAAGCTGCTCTTGCGTGTAAAACCGGTTCCCCATTCTCACTGTATTTTGTTGGATCATCAAATCATTCACCACTGACACGCTAGCATGGAGCAATTCCAGGTCTAGGTCTTTAAGGGCTCCCATTACCCTTGCTGCAGGGTGGTTGATTTTACTGGATTGGACTCGAATCATTGCCTCCCAACCAATAATCTTCACATCTATGTCCATATTCAGAGCCTTGCTTCCTTGGTGGTTCGCCATCTTGAGATCTTTATCCGGTGGGGGTGAAGCAAATTGTCGTGCTTCTTTACTAGATAGTTCCTTCTTCAAGGAGTCCACCTGATTTCTCAATTCATCTTTATCAGACTCCATATCTTGAAGTTTGGATTTCAACTCATTTATGTAAGAAATCGCATCACCAAGAAGAGAAGCTTTGTCCATTTTTGACACATTTGGAACCACAGCTCTAAGTGCATAAAACTTCTGGTTCAGCTTCTCCCTCCTCTGCCTTTCTGCCTCCACATGATTTAAAGGCTCTTCCCTTCCATTGGCAGGCTTTTCTTCCTCTTTTCCTCGGCTTTTTCTCAGGGTCAACAACTCTGCTACTATCAGCTTCCTTCACCACCGACGCCTCAAGATCAGAATGATCCGAATCCCCGCCACCACCACTAGACTTCACAACACCTGATGACCCCAAATTCACACCTGAAATAAAAGAAAGCATCCCTTCTTCTTTGCTTCCTCTCGACACAGGTGACCTTTTCTTGCTCTTATTCTCCTCCTCAATCCCAAACTGTGATTGCCCTGAAAATAAATTCCCATTTGTACTACAAGAACTCCTTTTTGCAGTACTCTCACCCCCAAAATTCAAGATTTCCCCTGACTCAGGCTTACAATTCCCATTCCTCACTCTACTTCCCTCAAACCCATATTCCGAAAAGTTCAACTCCCTAGTTAAAAACCCTCCTGACTGCTGGGATGAATTATGAACACTGGGGACAGACCCAGGATTTTCAGTCAAAGTACTAGAACTTGGATTATTATTATTATTCCCAAACAAAATCTCCTTATTATTGCTAACAGAAGGAACTGAATTTCCCTGAACACCAGAATTGTTGTTGTTGTTGTTACTATTATTATTAACACTTTCCTTAAGCCCAACACCTGAAGAAGTTGGATCAGTAAGCCAAAGAGCTGAAGGATCGCTCTCAGGCTGAACGGGCCAAGAACCAGAGCCGGAGCCGGAGCCCGAGCCCGAGCCCGAAGCCCGAACCCGTATCTATATTATTAAAATTGAAGAGCACCCTAACCTTATTCATCAGATCAGAGCTTTGAAATATCAACTCCGTGGAACCCAGCTCAACGACGCCGTTTGCTGATGGTATACAGACAAGAGTCTGAAGCCCAAATCCTTGAGCTTGACGGGCCCGTTCACAGTGCGAGCTCGCCAGCCTCTCTGCTCCAGTCACCCAAACCGGGCTTGAATTATACAAGGCCTGGCCCGGTAGCCCGCTTCCATTAACGAAAGATTGAGTCATGGAGATGAGAAAGAACCACTCAGTATCAGTCACCTCCTCATCAACCGCATCATCCGCTAATCCTTGAGGCCCGGCAATCAACGAATTGAGCTCCCGGAGTATCTTTTTCCGGTGCTCTTGCTCCGCTACCGAGGAAGAAGAACGCGGCTTCTTCCTCTTCCCCTTATCTTCTTCCCCTTTATAGTACCCATCACCCCATCCCAATACAGACGGGCCGCCGTAATCCACCACGGACGACTGCCAGAAAATGGCATAAGTCCAGTACTCCCGAGCGCCGTCAATCAGAGTCTGAAGGCGGTGCTGGAGAGTTTCCTGGTTGAAGAATGAAGGCAGGTGGTGGGATTTCGACGACGAATCCATGTCAGTAGCTGCTGTAACGGTGGAAGAATTAGAATTAGCAGAGATCATATTCTGCTGCATGCTCATAGACGGCCATAACGAACCCGGATCAGACGACGACATAATGAATGCTTCCATCAGGGAACTATTGTCATCGGTGGTTAAACTAGTCGGAGTTTGATTATCCCATATGTTCATTTTCGTATGGAGTCTATAATCCGTCATTCCATCCACCATATATGCAAAAATTCTGATACAGAATATAAAAAAGGGATGGACTAAAACAAGAACTGATGCACGATGAGAGGTGAACGAAGGAAAGAAGGGAGAAGGAGAAAGAAACCAAGTTAGGAGAGTTGAGTGAGAGACAGATGGGGGCGGCTAATGGTGTAGAGGAGAAAGAGGGGATAGGGTGAGAGATGTGAGAGGAAATTTTGGGGTATGAGGGCGCATTTGCATTGGGTTTGGAATTTATTTGAAGTGAATTTGAGCTGAATTTAGTAGGGAGGGACAAAAAAATGAGGGGCGGGTTCCACGAAGGCGATGCCGATTTAATCGGCGCGTCTACTACTATTTTTAGTGAAAGCCGGCGTGATTCGCCTTTTCTAATAGTGGTACTATTGGACTTTTTTTGTGCCTTGGACTTCCTTGACTATTTTTAGGGTAACATTTTGGGTAGAGTTTTACATCTTGGATAGGGTTTAGAATATAAAAAAAAAAAAAAACAAAAACCAATTCTCTTCTTGTTTGGAAATTTTATTTTTTAAAAATAATATTTGAAATCATCAATTATTAAAATTTACCTTATCAAAAGCCACCTGCTCTTAGCTGTTGACAAGATGATTTTTTTCTATATTTGATTCTTAAAAATCTCGTTCGATAAACATTTTGCCTACTTTGGTCTTGTATTTCTTTGGTTTAAGTAAACCTCACCAATTGTCACTCGTATGCATGTTTTCATAAATTTGGGTTATAGATTTTTTTTTTCTTTTTTTAATGCAAATTGGAAAAGAAGACGCAAAAGGAAGCAAAATAAAAAAAAATTGAGAATTGTGCCTTAGGTAAAGTGAATCTTCGGAATTATATTGTTGAGCTTTCATTAGAGTTGACGATATTTTGGGGTTTTAATAAGGGAAATTATGCAGGTTAACCTCTAAGTTAAGGTTGAGTTTGTAATTTGATATTATTAAGATTAATGAATCAAAGGAAATGAATGAAAGAAAGAAAGGGAATTAATGAGATGATTATTAATGTCTAAATTATAGAATGATCTTTGAGTAGCTAATTTTGGAAAAATTTATAAACAGAAGACATTGAGAATCTTAAATCATTATTATGTATTATGAACAGCTTATTCAGGAAACGTTATGAAGATATTCGTATAATCTTGTAGAACAAAATAAATGCATAGTTATATGAATATTTATTTTCAAACTGATTTAAATTACCAACTTTTTGTTAACAATTTACCAAAATTGCTGGTACTGCACTCTGGTATCTACTCTTTCCTGTACAGTTTCAATCATGGAAGAAAGATGGAAATGGAATTGACAAATGTGAGGTGGACCTTTTTTCTAATTCAATTGAGATGACGGTTTGCTTGCTTTAAAGTTATTTTGTAACTTCCTTATTTAAAGGTAATAGTTTTATTTTCAAAAAAAAAAGGCAATAGTTCTAATAGTGAAAATTTTTAAAAAAAAAACAATATATATTGCTTCATTTACAATAATAACCTTTTTGAATCCAGCTTTGCTAATATTGAAATATTTGTATTTACTGTTAAAAAGGGATGGGAGACAGATGGGAGTGGAATTGAAAAATGTGGGGTGGCCCTTTTTCTAATTTAGATGAAACGGCATTTTATTTGCTATAAATTACATTGCTACATCCTTATTTAATAGAAATAGTGCTAATTGCAAATATATATATATATATATATATATATATATATATGAAAAAACTTGCTTCATTTGCAATAATAATTGAACCCCACTTTCCTAACATTGACATTATTGTATTCACTGTCAGAAAAAAAAAATAGTATTCTCGTTTTGATGTATAATTTAAGGAATATGTTACATTTAAAAACAAAATATTCCTAAATTTTAATACAAAACTTTAGGTCTCCTCTATTTTTGTAATCATAATTTCCATGATTTAATAAAACGTTAAAGTTCTATGCCAAATCCCACCTCCCCCACTTACACCTTGATAGTTTTTTTATTAAAGAAATATCACATAATGAGTGTTGAAAATTTTGATATGGTATGGTAATTTTTCCTTCACTTTTCTCATAAAATATGAAAACAGTCATCAGTGTATTTTAATTTTTATAATTATGTGATCTAATAATAATTAGAAATATATACAAAATCAATTTAGACACGTACTTGCTAAGTAAATATGTCATATCAATCAAGATCTTTGTATTAATTGGGCTTGATTAGCTCATATCATGATTCTTGATATACTTTTATACTAGAAGGTAGCAACAATTTTTGGTGGAATTGCAGTATTAAGACTTCTTAGTTATAAATTTGCATTATAAACCATATAATATATTTGCAAATTAAATTTGTAAAACAAATGAATTTAGCTATTTAAGTTATGAAGTTAAGACTTCAAGATAATTTGAACAAATGATATACTAAAATTCTTTTTCTTCTAAGTTTGTCTTTGTATCTCGTAGACCAAGATGTTTAAAAGAAAATTCAAAATTTAACGTACGAAGTATAATATAATTTGAGATATGCACTTTATAAGCACTATACAATTAGCGGAGTAGGGTTAACTTTGGTGAAAAACCACCACAAGAATCCATTGTCACGCTATTTGATCTTTTCCTTTTATCACCAAGAGGGTGTTTGGTTTAAAGGTTTCAAGTAGGATAATTGTGTCAGGAATAATAATACCCATTACTGGTGTTGAAAATAACTATCACTATCCTTTAATCGAAATAAAAGTTATTAACTGGAGTTTCTATGATTCTCCAAAATGCTATTGTTCGAACTCATTAACCCTTTCGGGGTGAAATGATACACATTCTATTACTAAACTAAACATGTTAGGAGAAATTGTCAAAGCTCATACTCATAGTAGGGTTAATGATATTAATAATTATAGTGATTGAGAAATGTGAAACAAATGGCTTATAAATACGCACCTTTTTTTCTTCTACTAAACTACATATCTCGTTTCGCCTAAACTTAGCAAGTGATTACCTTGTACACATATTTTGTGTATATAATTTAGTAAAATAATGTGTATAAATTCTGTATATCTGTCCATGATATAAAATAATGTTGTTTCTTGAAACTCATAGAAACAAATATTAGGATAGAATTTCAATATTGAGGAAGTTATCAACCTAGAATATATTCAAAAAGAGAACGAAGGGCATTTTAAGAATAATAAAAAATTTGACGTTTCCCCCAAAAAAAAGAAAAAAACCCTTTGTACTTTATATTTAATTAGATAATTTGTTCAAGAAAAACGCATCTTTGGTTCTTAATTGGAGAATCAATACCATTGGTTTTGGAGACTAAAATTTTTTATATATCTACAAACTCAAACCGGTTTACAAAACATAAAACTAATAATATGAATTCATGCCTTAAACGACTTGCTTTCTCCCTAACTGGTCTGGCAAATTCAAAGAGGATCAAGCTCACAAAGTTTACCCAACATGTATTTACTTTTCCAGGCATAAAAACGACAAATTTAATCATAAATTGCATCAAGTGATCCTATCCAATTAGATAATGTGATTTTTTTTGATACAATTAGACTTGTTCTACTTTTTTTTTTTTTCAACCACTTTTTAGCTTCTGATTTTTAACTTTTCTAAAATTAATTTTTGTAAGAATCATAATCAGTTGAGAACAAGCCCTTAATATAATTTAAATTGCTTCACTTGTGCTCCAATGGGATATTTACTTCGTGCGTATCAAAATTTCAAAAACTGAGGGGAATTTTGATTCCGAATATTTGAAGCGTTAAATGTGAGTTTTTATATCAGTCTCTTTAGATCATTTCAACTATCTTTATTAGAATCTAACACAATGACTTCGTGCAGTGAAAATTTAATCCAATCCTCAATAGATACAACATAGAAAATTAGTGGATATGACACACTATGTGAGATATTTGATAAAGATAACGCACACACAATTTTTATCAATTTATTATTAAGGCATAAATCTATGTAAGCACCCAGTCATATTCAAAATAATAGAACATTTTCACGATTCATACCCTGATAACAACAACAACAATAATAATGATAATACTTCCTTTTTATGCATAATTTTTGATAATTTTTTCTATGCAGTATTAAACAAAAAAAAAAAACTACTTAATCATTGTATCACAAAAAAAAAATTTAAATATTCTCATCTCGTGAATAGAATATTCACATCACTAACATGGCAATAACGCCTAAACCCCTAGAACTTTGGAGGTTGGTTTCAAATCTCTGAATGAAATAACAAAACAGTTGGCACCTTCAAGATTATCTTTAGATTAATCTACTTAATCATCATAATTTATGATTATAATACTCATCAAAAGCAAGCAAGCACACGGGCGCGCACACACATATGTGTATGTATTTATGTATCTATCTATGTGTATATATAGACACGTATAGACACACATACAAATATAGACTCACATAGAGATACACGTTTAGGGGCAAAGATTTTGGTGCGTATACTCTTTTTCTTGGGCTATTGGTTTGACATGGCAGCATAAACGAGACACAGCATGTAGGGAAATACTTCAGTAGACTCAAAAGCCTATGGTCCCGTAAAACTCAACGGTTGAGATTAAGCCACATGGATTCAAGATCCACTAAATTCCTTGTGGCTTAATTTCAACCGTTAGGTCCACAAGTAAGGCCCAACCTAAATATTTTCCATGCAGGAAGGCCACCCCATCTAAAACAGTTGAGAAAGGTTGGGGATGGACGTACATTCCATTGCTGATAATTGGGGAATCATAATATAATATAGGTTGGGTGCCCAAATGAGTCACTTTTCTTTTATGTGGGATAGATAGTTTGGTGGTTTCTGCTTCCAAGAAATAGCCGCCAGCAGCAAAGCCAATTCCTCGTCTGCAGTTAGCTCAATTGATCGGCAGCTCAGTAATTCGCTCAAGTGACTAGTCAACCACTTCATCTCAATCTTCTTTAATGGGATAATTTCTCTTTTTCACAATACTTTGTAAATTTTAGGCTATGTTATACTTACCACTCCTAATATCCATCATAATTACAAAAATCTCTTCTAATCTTTTTCAAATTCCAATAATACTTCTACAACCCTTTGCTAATATTTTTTTATTCGTATATTTAAATTCCAATTTTCCCAATTTAAAAGTATTTATACTCATAATGTCAAATCTATGACGCTTAATTTGCTAACTCAGCGTCCATAAGAGATTTATACATTATACTAGTAAAGTCAAATACGAATCGTTTAATTTCGTAAACCAGAGGGATGTTTTGTAAATATGGTAAATTTTAGTGGGATACCTGTGTAGTTATCTTAATCCTTGTAATATTAGAATGCAGTTTATAGAGACAAATGGCAGAAAGTCTTAAAATAAACTGGAAGCCGATAGGTTATTGAAAAAAAAAATGATTATACGTATAACTAACACTACAATATTATATTGCCCACGTTTTGCTTGATGCTGGCGTGAAAATAACGTAGGAGTAATTCTTTATTTGTTAGGTCACATTTGAATGGTCCTTCAGCACGTGGAAAACCAACACTACCTGCACATTTTCTATTGGCTTCTTTGTCTTTTAGTAATTGCAAATTAGCCCCATCTTTTTCCAGGACACTTCCTACTCAAAAGTATACAATCCCTCTTCTGTACTCTTCTTTGTTTACTTATTATAACTGAGCTGTTTTGTAGTAAAAAATGCATAGAAACATAATTGATGTCTTTACGATTCGAACTTTCTTTTTGATTTTTTTGGGAAGACTTTGCAATTAGAAGTTGATAAATTCTAAGCAAATTACAAACTAATGGAGATTGAAACTGGCATATAGCGGAGTAATGGACAACTAGCACTTTTTTTTTTTTTTTTTTTTTGGCAAGCGTCAATGATATTTTATCTTACTCCTGACCTATCCTACTCCTAACCTACTTTATGGGAAGGCTCAACTGGGTTTAGGAGGAACCAATAAGGACTAAATCACCATTGGACAAATCGGGTGCATTATGCTCTTATTTGGATTTTTTATAAGAGGCAGGATTTGAACCCCTGACCTCCTACCTCACTTAGCCACTTAGCATTTTTAAAACTTTGTGGTGACAAATCCAACCAAGTTAGATGGTTATGGACAACTAGCACATTACATATAGATATATTGAGTTTACATTTTCAGTTTAAAACAATAATTGTATTTTACATAAGAAGAATCCCGAAGAGTTCTAATAATATTTTTCTTGCTAGTCTAGATTGGACAGGTGGGTTACACATAGTTAAGCAAAATCTCTCTCTCTCTCTCTCTCTCTCTCTCTCTCTCTCTCTCTCTCTCTCTCTCTCTCTCTCTCTCTCTCTCTCTCTGCCCCTAAAAATTGACTATTTTTTACCACCCATGAATTGTATTATATAGTTTGTCATTTGTAAAATCTTGCCAAGAGTTGGCACGAACTGTAATGTTTTTTTCAAAAAATTGATGTACGTGACCGACAATAATAGCAAAATGCTTTAGAATGTTATGTCGATAACATGATGTCCTTTCTTGAACCAAATTTGTCTCTCTACATACATCGATAATGCCAACAACATGAAGCTAATAGACGTAGCTAAAATCATTAGAATGAAAGAAAAAACAGGTTTTTGATATGTTTAACAAGCTAATATGGACAATCTCAAAAAAAAAAAAAAAAAAACAATCGACAGTCATAGACAAGATTCGAAGGGAACGATCAAATTTTACAAAAAATATAGGTATCAAAGTGAATGCCACAATGTTATATGTGTAGAAAATATTATGCTTGATAGCAACGGTGAAATTTCCTCTCATTAAGTACCTTTTAAATACATTGCACCATTGCAAAATACTTCAGCCAATCTTGAAGACAATAAGGTTGATGCCATCATCTATTTTCAACGATGACTTGTCACCAAAAGCTTGAATTCTATTAGAAGCCTGTTTGGTACCCTTTGTTTGCGACGTTACTTGACTAGATGCATTCCCCAAACATTATTCTCTTTGAACTTTGATATTCACATCTGAATCAATATTTCAGTACATGTAAAACCATGGGATCCATGCAGCTCCTTTCTAGCTACTTTGTCTGCCTTTCTAAAAACTGAGTACATACCATAATGGTGTCTCTTCATTCATTTAGCAACAAACGGTAGTTGAAGAAATAGACATCCTGATGGCTGCACATCCCTAATGTCTTAACTTCACTTAAGTGCTCTAATGGTAATTATGCAGGTAATAAAGTAGTATTCTAGCCGGTACACAGAAAAGTTAGTGAAGCAAATTCATGCATCTCATAATTAAAATAATAATAATAAAAATAAATAAAATAAAAAAATTTTGAAAAATTTATTTGCCATGACAAATTAAATTGTTCTGTAATCTTACGATTACTAATGCATAATCTATAATAAATCAGATCTACTTTAACAAGTTTTTGGTTCAGTTGGCTGTAATCTTCAATTAAGCAAAAAGAAACTCAGATGGAAAAATGTACCAATACCTTGCAATGAAATTACAGTAGGTAGAGGATCTAATGCTTCATTAGAAAGAAGATCTATAACATATAACTTGGGGCCATTGCTACCCAAGCAACAATTTGTTACGACTATATATGTAGTTTCAGCCTATAAGGTGATGGCATGTGTGAAAACCATAATAATGGGATGATATTAATTTAGAAGATTATCAGATCAATGGAGATTGAGGCGGATCAAGTAATAAAACTCATAAGTGAACATTCTAACACTTTAAAGCTAAATTCTATGTATAGTACGTTAATTATATGTTATATTATTCTACTTATTCATGGTTATTATTTTATGCAAAATTCTATAGTAGATAAGCTATCCATATTTTATTAAGTAATCATATAAAAAAGCTATCAAGATTTTTACATTTTTGTTATTATTAGGCATTTATTGAGCCAAGAAAATAATTCTATGCTACCTAAACAGTCCTCGCGAACCATCCAATATTTAATTTGGGCAAAGAATTACAGGACAAAAAACAACTCCAAAAAGTAGGGGGACCAACCGACCAAGTGTGGACATAATATGTGTGCAATAGAAACTGCATAGCATATATATTTTTAAGCAAAATGAACTCCTATTTAATGGTCCTATTATGTTGGCCTTCTGAATCAAAAAAAAAAAAATCCTATTTAAGCTCAATTAAGTTTACTCAACAATTTACCAGGAACAAATTGATTACCAAGTTGAACAAGCTTGAAGCATAAAAACCCCACATAGGAACAAAATGTAATTGGAGTCATTTAAGGGCAAATTCTTAACAGATTTAATTTTTGTAAAAATTGATTTTAGAAAAGTAATAAAAAAACTAGTTACTCCTGATTTAGTTCAAAAAATTCAAAAATAGGGTAAAAAAACAGTTGTGAATATCAAAACAAATTTTTTGAAATCAAAAGATAAAAGCAAATAAAAAAAGTTAAGAATAAGTCCCGAAACTCTTTATTCTTCTTGTTTGGGGCTATATCTTTCTTTTCCCCTCCATGTGCATTGAACTCGCACCAAATAAACAAAATTAAAGAAACCAAATAATTATTACAGGGCATTTGACTTTAAACAACATTGTTTTTGAATAAGTGGACTGGTTTCGATGTTGAGTTCCTACCCATTTAATATCTACATAAAATAGCAATAGATCTGATGACCAACTTTGTATAATAAACTTTAAGAAAAGCATTCCACAATTTCGTTTTCTTAGTTGAATCTTTTTTTTTTTGTTTTTTAGGCTGTGGCTGATGTATTATGTTCTTTATTTCTTGGTTAACTACTGTTTTGAATTAAATTTATGCATACATCAATTTAGTTAATTTTCTGAACTAATAGAGTTTATTCCATTAATTTAAACAATGTAGATGATAAGCGTTAAGCACAACTTTTATATTAAAAACATTTTTTATCTTTACTAAGCTAGTCACAAATATAATATTTAATTCACAATCATGATATTTAATTTAAAGTATTCTAGAAGGGCTAGTCACACAAGAAATTGCAATGCTTGTCCTAATTGCTATTTTATTATTCCCCATATTTTAAGTGAGTGCATGCTGTGGAGGATAAGAACTACAAGTAAAAATAATATATTTCAAAGTGATGAGTGCACTCAAATTCACTCGATTTTATATTTAGATAATCAAAATATAGTGACTGTACGCCATGTGGTATGGTGCAATTATTTATAATGATTGAACCAACCGCTAAAAGCAAATTGATTAAGCTAATACGCAAAAGTCGTGGGGCATGTGCTACGACGAGAATTATTTAATATTGCGAAACTTTTTGACGACTTCAGCATGGAAATTTGACAGAAAACGTTGGAATTCAGGAAGGTTTGTTGAATAAATCGTTGAGTTATATAAATGAAATAAACAATTTGATGCCAGTAGCAGGATGAATGGTTCACCTAACCCGAGACATGAATTTTCTAAAGCAATGGAGCGTAAATTACCTGCAAAGAAAGAATCTTAGACAGCCAAATTCCTTTTTAAAGAGGATTTCAATCCAAGTATTCACGAATAATTCTATGTTTCCATGTTAGATGGTTTTCATTAAACCAACCTTCTCCAAAAGTAATCTTCAAAAACTAATTTTCCAAAATTCTGTCTGAATTTTAATGTATAAATTGCGATTTTCTATAGTCTTAGGATTGAAAAGAATAAAGTGTATAATCTAAAAACTGGTCTTTCGGAGCAGCAGAAAAAGAACTACTTTATCCGAGTGTTATTGCTTTTTATAAAAATTTCTTGTACTTATACCTGGAATCCTACAGAGCGTCCCACTACCGGTTCTGATTCTCACAATTTTTTCATTTCATTCTTCACAATTTATTGAAACATAAAGTAAGAGGCATATAATTTATCCAATGCGGCTGGTTTTGGTTATGAATTTATCTAAAATAAACTTATTTTTTTTGGACACACTCAGCTATATTTTTATCTTATAAATACATTAACTTATAAATACTACAAAAAATATTGTTTCTAAAAACATAGTAGTAAATTAGAGATTTTGATCGTGCAATTTAATATGTAAACCAATCCAAAACTAATATTAAAATTCTAGAACATCCAGTTCTGCGGGAAAGGCAATGATTTACTTCAACGGAAGATTTACCCAAAAACTTTCCGACAATGAGAGCTAATGACATTACCATCTCTACTTTCTTTTTCTTTCTTCCATTTTTCTCCCATTACCCTTGTTTTTTTTTTTTTTTGGATGGATCAAACCCACACTATTACTATTACAACGGAGGAAGAGAAATTGGTGTTAATAATAATCAAACTCTTAATCTCTGAAATAGAATTATAAAACTCTAACTGCTCGATTCTCGATTCGTTATCGGTGTGATTTTACCCAAGTTAGAAAGCAACGGTATTTTGACACATCAATGGTACTTTTTGACTCCCAACAAATGGTTTACCTTAGAGCTAGACCTTTCGTAGAAAGCCCTCAGAATCCATGCAACATTAATGGAAGTTTCAAAACAAGAACCCATTGCTGAATTCAACACGAAATTGGAGACGAACTTTTTCGTTGACCAATCTGACGCGGATAGGCCGGCAGGCACACGAATCAAGATCGTCAGCTGTGAAATCATGACAAAGAATGGTCCGGGCCCCGCCAACACCCTGATATCGTATTTTAGTCAGAGGACTGTAGCATGAGAAAAACGTGTGAAAGAGAAAATGGAAGGCGATAGGAGGCCCGTGGCCATTGGGAAAAGCCAAGAGGTTTCGTTGTTAGATGCGTGGAAACAGCTCGCTCGAGAGTATGGCCTGTAAAAGAAAGATATTTATTGAATATATATTTTTTTTGTAGCTTTCTATCAAAAATCAAACCTGTCCCGATGCAACCTACACGTGATTCACGCCCCCACCCTGTCTTTTTCCTTCTCACCAGCTTCTCAGAATTGGGCCAGGGAAACCTTTTCTTTTTCTTTTTTTTTTTTGTTAATGATGGGATTAAATTGATTAATTTCAGTAAAGTATAGAAATTAAAATTTTGTGCTATCTTGATTACAATCAAATTTTTATGGCTTTGGGTTTTGGGGAGATAATTGAATCGATTTTCGGAGGGATTAATTGAATTGACAAAAAAAATATGCAAGTTATAGCAATGCCTCTTTTTGTTTTTTTTTTTTTTTGGGCGGTTAATTGTAATGCTTGTCAGATGAATTTTGGGACCAGTACATAATACTGACCATGAACTGTCTCAAATTGACACTTTTTTTAAAAAAAAGTGTAGAAGTGGACAATTAATACGGGTTTTGTTTCTAAGTTTTGAAAAATTTGGTGCAATTGAGTAACACCATTTAAGATTTTTATTTTTATTTTTATAGAGTTTAAATATTAAATTAGTCAATTAACATTTCCACTACGGAATCTGTGATTCAATATAAAAAAATAACTTTTCAAATGTTAATGATTCTAAATTAACTGTTCACAGGACAAACTATGAAGATACATGAAGCTGCATCTATTTGTGTTTTGCTAATAACTGGTTTTGAAAAAATTAAGCAAATATTTATGTACTAATTAATGTACAATTAGTTGCATGCTGAAGCATTTACCAGTAGTATCTTAAGACCTAACAAACAACAAAGCTGCACCAAAAACTTTTCACGTTTGGTAACACAACAATCAGTAGAAGGCTAAGTAAAAAATGTTTAAAAAGAAAAGAAAGAAAGTTAAATTCACTGTTGTGATCGCAACCAGCAGCTCAATCATTAGTCCAAACCTTTTTTTTTTCAAACAGTATGGGTACACCCTAAGTTTTGGAATCATAAAATGCAACTGAGGAACAAAAGTACAAAAATTACTAGCTGCCAAATTGAAGCCATGAAAAACGTTGCTAGTTTTTCCATGCTCAATTTTCTATGACCAAATAAAAGCATATGGGAGAGAAGCCAGAAGGGGAATGCATGTTGGCCGGTGGCTCAACAGGTTGAAATCATTGATCTTTTTTAGGCATTATGCTAAGAGATAGATTAGCTGAGTGTCGTTCCATCAATCCATTCACAATCTTGCTTAATATAATGTTAAATAAAATTAAATCAGTGAAAGTAAATTAGAAGATCACATCACGAAACCCATTCATTCATGATGAGTTAGGTTAGCTTAGTTAGTAATGCTCCTTCCTTTTTTTTTTTTTTTTCGCGTCAAGTTTTAACAGTCTAACTTACTCCTAACCTATTATACTGGGATAGTCCAATTGGACTTAAGGGCCAATGGAGAATTGAATTAGAAGAAGCACTATGGTGTCTCTCTAGATTTTTTGAAGCTAACTACCGTATATGAGATTTGAACTCCAGACCTACTGTAAATGGTAATGCTCATTTACTCAAAAGGAATTCGAACTTAAGGAATTCGAACTTAAATCTCACCGGAAGCAATCTCTTATTGATAGGCAATATATAAAGAACTGATATGTCTTGACTTTAGAATGTGATAACATTTCTGTATCTTGAAACTTCTTATTACAAAAAATAAAAGAAAATAAACCGTCCACGACCAATTAGTTCATACTGCATGTTCCGTGACCAATCGGTAGACATTGCAAGCTGCATAGAAGCCCATTCCGCTGCAGCATAAGCGAAAGCGACTCGTTGAATCGCAAGCATGGGGCGGCCAATGATAGGCAATTTCCTGTTGCCAAATCCGAAGAATGCTCAAAGCCTCTAATTATTGATCCCTGACAAAACAAATCCAAACAAGTTTCTAAAGGAAATCGGTTTATAATACATATTTCTTTCACGGTGATAATCTAAATGTTGTCTATTTTGTACTTTAAATATTTGATTTATGTTCAGAATGGATTCTTTTATCTAAATTTATCTTGTTGGATCGTTTTTTTTTATTAGTATTTGCACTGTATATGGCTTTCTTATTAAATTCCTTTTTTTTTAATAAAGAAAAAATAAAACTACCTATTTCACTGAGGGTATTTTGCAAATATGTCATTTAAGCGCTTCTACATTTCTACTTTTCGTCTATTTATTTGTTTCATTTTGTTCCTTTTCGTTTTTCTTATATTTTCTTTTTCATCTTCTTTTCTCATCTTCGTTTATCACTTTTGTCCGGTACATGGTTGCGCATCACCGACCATACCCACATGCAATGTTTTTAGAACCGGACCGGCCATTGAACCAGAGAAGGCGAGGTTCACGGTCGGACCGGTTGGACATGTGGTTCGACCGCTTTTTTTTTTCCCCCGACAATTATATAAGAAAATTTCCAAAAATAATAGTTGAAACTTAGAAAATCATGCATATCATCACAAGTCTTTTTATAAAATTATTACAAACTTAAATAAGATTAATAAGCATAATTCAAATGCTAATTAAAGTACATACTTAGTTTCTCTCACAAATTTAAAAAGATTCATAAAACAAGTACCAAAAAGTCTAAGTACTTATTATCAGCATTTTCATTATCAGATTTATAACTAATGCTCAAAGTTTATAATTTCAATAACAAAATCCCTCCATTGTCATCACAAGCCAACAGCACCCATAATTATCACTGCTTTGACAACTTCAATTTAACCTAAAAAAGTGAAAAAGTTCAACAAAAATATAGAAGTCCAGTTTCATCAAACTTAAAAAGAAAAAAAAAAGCCGACTAAAACAAATAAACACAAAGACTTGGCAGTAGTGG
>JAMWEH010001294.1:0-28203 GCA_024721245.1 Mitragyna speciosa | reverse complement strand
TGTTGCCTCTTGGCCTTTCAACGCATGGGGACTTGATATTGTTGGGCCATTACCAAAATTATTTGCTCAACATTTGTACATATTGGGCTGAGGCTGAGGCTGAGGCTGAGGCTGAGGCTGCAGCACTCAAACAAGTAAGAAAAGAAGACGTGATAAATTTCATCCGTGTTAACATTATCTATCGTTATGGAGTACCTCGGTGTCTCATAACTGATAATGGTAAGCCCTTCTCTAATAGTTTGATGGACAAGTTATGCAAGAAATTCAAATTCAAGCAACAAAGTCTTCCATCTATAATGCTTCAGCAAATGGTCTCGCCAAAGCATTCAACAAAACTCTTTGCAATCTGCTAAAGAAGGTTGTCACGAAATCAAAACGAGATTGGCATGAGAGGATTGGTGAAGTTCTTTGGGCTTATCGCACTACATATAGAACTCCTACGCAAGCTATTCCTTATGCATTGATGTATGGTGTTGAAGCTGTATTGCCTCTTGAGCAACAAATCCCATATCTAAGGATTGCTATCCAAGAGGGGCTCACTAAGGAAGAAAATGCTCACCTGCATTTAGAGGAATTGGAAGCTCTAGATGGAAAAAGATTGGAAGCACAACAAAATCTTGAGTGCTATCAAGCTTGCCTTTCTAAGGCTTTCAACAAGAAAGTTCGTCGACACACCTTCCAAATTGGTGACATGGTTCTTGCTATACGAAAACCAATAATTATGACACATCACTCCAAAGATAAATTCGTGCCTAAGTGGGATGGACCATATGTGGTGCGAGAAGTCTATACAAATGGTGCTTACAAGTTGGTTGACCAAAATGGCGTGAAGGTTGGCCCAATAAATGAAAAATTTTTGAAGCAATATTTGTCCCTAAGGAAGTGAAATGCTCCTTGATGCATGAGTCTAAACTGCATGTTGCTCTTAACCCGCATGAGCTAAAACTGTGAATGGCAATCACCAATAATGTAGTATGTGGTTAAACTAGTGAAACACTCCACCAAATCTGAGGTGGTAAACAAATAGATACTCCTGACCCGCATGAGATTAAATTGTGAACGGTAAGGAACTACGTGTGACTTGATTCCCTTTTGGGATATGTAGGCAGCTTAAGGGGCAACTCCTAAGTTCAATTACACCATCCAAAACACGTTATGTGTTCCCTTTGAAAATTTAAACTTTATTCTAACTAAATGGAATGCATAAATAAAATGCATTTTGTTCATAACATTTGGACAATATGTTTCAAGTGTCCTTTTGTGTTAGATAAAGTTTAGTTGTATGCTTTAAGTTTCATATTTGATAGCTTGAAATTAGATCTATTAAAGCAAAGAAATGGAATAAAGCATAAAAAAGGGAAGAAAATACAAATATATAAATTGAGAACTTTATTGATAAAGCAAATATACGATGTCTCAAGTTTTATGTTTGATCCTAATCTAAGTAAATTGACTGCAAAAGCATACCAAATGAAGGAATAGAAGAGACAAAAAAAAAAAAAAAAAAGAGGGAATGCTACTAAATCTAGAGTTTAAACTCTACTAGCTCCTTGCAGCTTGTCTCTGAAAGCTCCTTCATCTTCTCCAAAGTCTCACTCTCTTCAGCAAGTAAAGGAGTTGAAGCTTCAATTCTTGTTCACTTTGCCTTCAAGTTCTCAATGTCAAACTGCATGCAGGATATCTCATCTTCATCTCTTTCAATCAATGAAAGAGTTGCCTTTCTTTGGGTACCCAAACTTCAAGTCAGGCCTTTAAGTCTTCCTCTTCACGATCAATATCTGCAAGTTTGGTCTTATGAGATAAGACCTTTTCAGTTTGTTGTTTCGCTAAAGTCTCAGCATCAATGAGGCGTCGCACGGCAATAGCGAGTTCTTTGTCATATGACTCAGTAGGAACTTTCTGAGAAGTATGGATTTGGTAGAATCATAATGTGTAACATTTGCGAAGAAAGTTTTTAGAAGGCCCTCCAAAGGTAAAAGATCTATAGCATTATTCTTGCACATCTCCGCCATAATGCTGTTAACTTTAGCATCAAGGGTAGATGATAAGTGCTAAAGTGAACTAGTTTTTTTAGGTTAGGTTTTTAGGGTTTTCCATGAGTTTTTCTCTATTTCTTAGCTATTTCTTCTCTTTTATGATTTTAATGTCAAATTGTGTAAATGTATGATTTAAAAGTGTTTTTACACCATTTTGTAGGGTTTTGATAGCTTCAACTCGATTTCAATTGATTGGAGTGCAATGAAGAAATAGGCGAAGAAGAATTGGAATGGAAACAGTTTGGCAGCTTGGACATATTTCAGTGTTTTGGTCATATCTAGAGCTAGAGACATTGGATTGGGATGAATCTTGAAGTATTTTGAAGCTAAGACAATTTTCTACAATTCATACGAAGACATCAAAGTCCAGTTCTCACGTTTCAATGGTCAAAATCCCAAGTTACTGAAGCACATTTGCACTGCAAGGCTGTTCCGACCAGTTCTTAGTATTTTGAGTATATCTCTGGCTACAGAGCTCTAAATGACATGATTTTTGATGTTTTGGAAAGCTATCTCAAGGGGCTACAACTTTTGTGTTTTAAGGAAAAGCTAATTCGGCTGCCTTTGAGGCCAAATCTGACGTAGACAAACCGCGTGACAACCCGCGCGCGATTTGTGCTGCGGTTTCCATTCAGAAATTAAGTGAACAAACCGCGCGACAACCCGCGCGCGGTTTATGCCGCGGTTTCTTCACAGAATCTGCAGCGTATTTAGCAGCTAAACTGGCCATTTGACGAGGAGGAGAACCCTAACTCGGGAGAAAACACACACACGCCGCAGACACCTCAAAAACACACATTTGGCACATCTAGAGTGATGTAGGGAGGAGAAAGCAAGAGTAGAGGGACAACTCAAGGGCTTCAATGGTGAAAGCAAGAAGATTTTATCAAGATGCAAGGGAGGATTCAAGGGGGCTGCATGAGAATGAGCTTTCTCTTTCTTTCTTGTCTTTTGTTAATTTTATTCTTGTAATTATGAATTGAGTTTATGATTTAGATGGGATGAACCCTAAATTCTTATGTCTATAATTTTATTCTTGGCTTAATGAAAGACCCACTTTGTTCTTAGATTTATTCATGAGTTTATTTGTGTTTTGGATTGGGATTTGCATGCATCCTTCAATTCAAGTATTGATTTTGTATGGGTATATCGAGAGATTGCACATATGATTAGATCACTTTCATGAATAGAGAGAACTTGAATGAATTGCTAGAGATAGGATTACATGAGTTCTTCCTAAGTTGAGTTTTAGGATTAAAGCTCAACCACAAATAGAGTCCATTGATTAGAAATTGCATCTTTTAGGGGTTTTAATTGAGAAGAGATTCCAATTAATCAACCGAGAAGGTAGGAATTGTTTCACTTGAGAAAGGATATAATTCACATTAGGGATTCTAGGGTCTAAGCAATTGGGTTAATCATTAATCAAGTTAGAGTCTTGGCATGTTGGTTTAGGGGAATTCTTCATCTAAATTCACCTCTACTTTTGTCCATTCTCTCTACTATATTCTATATTGTCATTTAGTTAGATAATTAGTTTTAGCTAATTTGTATTTTCATTTAATTCGTCATTCACTTTGTGAGGTTAGATAATAGAAAGAAGGTTAATACTAGTACTCACATAGTCCCTGTGGGATACGACACTCGGTACTCCTGTACACTGTACTACTGGAAACGATAGGTGCACTTGCCTAAGTATCCATAGTATAGCGAAACGGATATCAGAAGACATATGTTCCAATGGCTTGTCAGATATCTACACCTTGAGATTATTCCAGAGCATTTGAATATATTGTTGGTAACAGTCTAAAATTATATTTTCTAGGCAAAATTCAGAAACTTGTGGTTGTCTCGGCCATGTTGGTGGATCAAACACCTTAAGTTTCTTCTTTTCAACAGTTGGTTGAACATTTGACCTTTGTTTCTGAGAAGCCAAGTCCAAAGACTGAACCTCTTCACTCACTACTTGCTACGTACTATCGGCAGTGTCTTCAAGTTGAGATAATGAAGCTACTTGTCTTGCCAAAAGCTCATAAGCAGTAGGCCCATCGACTGTGCCTTGGCTAACTTCTTGATCCTCAATGACCACCAAAGGCAAATCATCCAACTGCATCTATAGTAAGTTAAAGCTAATTATAAAGACATTTCAACTAGATTCAAGAATAGTGTGAAAAAAAAAGAGAAATAAGCACTCTTACAATATGTGGGAGGTTAATATTAGGTATAGATATATCTGAGATGGTCTCAAACAACTTTTTAGGATCTAAATCATTTGAATCCAAATCGTAGGTCATTACCTTGTGCTTTTTGCGCTTCCAGTTCTGATCGCTATTGTAAGAGCCTTCATCATCTTCAATAAAGGATTAACCCTCTTCTTCTCATGAGAGATGAAACCCCTTGAATTATTCACTTTCACAACTATGGACGAAAGGCGACATGAAAGTGCCCTTTGGAGGTGTTTCTTTAAAAACAGATCTCTGGGTGTAGAAACCTTACCCTCTTTATCCTTCAAACCATTATGCTCAGTCCTGTGTATGTTTGGTTGTCTTCTTTGTTGTCTCTTGAGCATCATTTCCTTTGGAAGCTTCAACGAAGTTTGCGGAGATCTTTACCCTTTGACCTCCTATTTTCACAGTTGGTTGAAGACCGGTTATCAATGTATTTCGCCCTTCAAGCATATATTTGCCATGAATTTTTGACCACCAAGTCTGAAAATTTGGTAAATATGTTTATATGCATCTGGTGGAGAGGCAGGAAAGAGCAGTTTCTCATGAGATTTATGACGTGTAAGAGTACGCCACAACGTTCTACACAATTCATAATTAGTAGAACGCACGTCAGCTCCAAGTTCCTTGGGAACATCCTGATAGAATCCAAATTGCCTGACAAATCTATATGGACTGTAAGACTCAACCAAGAATTTGTCTTCAACATGAAGGACCAAATAATTGGAGCATGCACTAAAGAAATAATAGAGCTCTGAATCTAATAATCTCCCATTATCAACAAAAATTTCATTTTGACTTGTCACAAGGGAAAGTTCTAACCATCTCGCCTTGTCAGCCTTATGGATACGATCGCATGCCTTCTCCTCATCAAAATATCTGAGCTCCACCTTCTCCAGAATAGTTGGTCATCATAGGTGCAGGTAATGCATTTGGAGCAAGGAAATGTGTGGAGAAATAGTACGCCAGCCACGCATGTAACATAATGTACTGGGAAAGAAGCATTTGAATGCCCAGGAGTTGGTGAGCTTAGCAATCTTGTTCAGACCTTTATAGATGCTAAGTAATACTGGCTGTCGCGAGGCAAGTTTTGCGTCCGAAGGCCAGTGCACTTGCAACTTTAAACGTGGTAGGTCTGATGAAATTAAGGTTCTTGCATGGTAAAGCAAAAACGCATAGCCAAGTTGATATGAACGCTGCAAGATAAGTTTCCTCTCTTAGATGAGCCTTGACTCCAAGAATGCTAAATGCACTATTCCTTCCAATTGAAAATTTGCCTGGTTGACCAATCCTCCCTGTTGGGTTTTGAGTCGACTGTGGACGAGATGCTTTCCTCAGCCTCCTAGGTTTCGGTTTCGAGTATCTCGCCTTTCCATCAAACCAAAAGTCGATCCATTGACTAACTCGTACTCCAGACTTGTTAGTTTTCACCCTTTTGTAGATAATGAAAGGCTGCGAATAAATACTCACAGCTATGAGGAATGTACCTAACGTTCCTTCCATCAAGGCCTGTCAATTCTTCAGCGCAGGGTATAACCTCTTCGTACATGCCGCCAGTTATGGGAGCCCTCCCAGTTGATATAAATCCCAGAGTGAAATTGACAACTCTCCAGCTGAGGTGTGCAATGTGTTTGTCTCTAGGACACCACGCTTCACAAAATGCTCGAACAATATTGAGGATTTCTAGTCATAGGTGAAGAGTGACGCAAAGAGAGCATCGTATAGAGATGCATCACTGAAGAACTTGCTTGCTTCTCCCCTAAAAGTCTTCAAGCCATTCCCAATATTTTTCGATGAAGCCAAACTCTCCATTAATTTTCAAAGTACTACCCCAATGAGTATCTCCAGAGATGATGCGCCTGCCTAAAGTTTGAAAAGGGGTTGTCCTCAACTTCTTATTATGGATAAGAGACTTCAAAAATATATTGTCGTGCCATCATCTTGCGAAATCTCCAAAGACCAACTGTCATGATGAGGGTGATTGTAAGAAGGCCAAGTTCCAATGAAGTTCCCATGAATAGGGATATGAACCAATAATTTTGTTCCGCTATCCTCAGCATCATCTGCGTGGTCAACAATCAGCAAGTATTTTTTGCCTGAGGCATCAACATCTTTAAATGTCACCATGTTGTGGCCTTAAATCTGTATAAAAAAAGGAAAAGAAGAAGAAAAAAAAAGGGGTGAGCATGTGTGGTTAAAAAAAAAAGATGAAGGAATTTTCAAGTAACGGAGCAGCAGGAGCTATTTCTTCGCACTGCCCCACTTAGTGACTTTCATTGATGAACAAGCCGGTATAAGGCTCGTCAAAGCACTATGGATGTGTGAACCGGATAAAGCTCACCCATGTGCCATCAATTAAGTCAAAGTGAAGTCCATCCAAGTGCCATGGATATATGAGCCCAAATAAAACTCATCCATGTTCACTGATGGACAAGCCGGCATTAGGCCCGTCAGAGCAACATGAACATATGAACCAAAAAAAAAGAAGGTTCATTCATGTGCTATCAGTGCACAAGTCAAAAAGACACACTGACGAACAAGCCGGCATAAGGCCCGTCAAAGTAACATGAACAAATAAACCAAGATAAGGCTTGTTCATGTACCATTAGTGTACAAGTAAGATTTGGAGGGCTATGGAAGTGCAAATTGAAATAAAATTTTCCAAGCATAGTGAGCATGTGAGTCCATATCAGACTCGCTCAAAAGTGCTATGGAAATTATCACCCCAAGCATGACGAGCATATGAGTCCATAGCAGACTCGCTCAAAAAAATGCTATGATATGTACACCTTTGGGATTTCTCAAGCCAAGTAGGCTATCATTGAAATGTACTGCCTTTGGGATTTCTCAAGCCAAGTAAGCTATCACTGAAATATACACCTTTAGGATTTCTCAAGCCAAGTAGGCCATCATTGAAATGTACACCTTTGGAATTTCTCAAGCCAAGTTAGGCTATTATTGAAATTCGAGTGTCACTTTGAAAATATTTAATTAAAAAAAAAGAAGCTCAGTAAGTAGTACATGTGCTACTTACACAAATTTTGAAGACCAGGATTTCAATGGACCATGATGTTTGTGGTCTGGTGGTGGGTTTAACTTGCAGTTTGCTCGCCTGCAAATTGAAAGATGTCAGCTTGGAAGGCTTCTGCACGGCTTGTTTCACAAAAAAAAAAAAAAAATAGAAGACGAAGAAGAAAAGGTGGCAGAGGCATTGTCGATATATTTGCATGAATAAAAAAAAAACACAAGCCTTAAAGTTGTAATTCATGCATGCAGGAATTTCTTGGGTCAACAACACTTTTTTATAAGCATGCACGTGTGGAAATACAATCAATTATGTGCATGTGCAAGAAGGTGATTTCAAGGACGTAGGCTTCAAGAGCAATTTGGTTGTCATAAGAAACATGGCATCAAAGACAAATTCGGTCATGCAAGGAGATTAAAGAAACAAGTTAAATACCTCCTGCAGCCTTGACTCTTTCTTCCAATCAATTTGTTCAAATAAAGCTATGTAGCTTAGCATTTTACGGTTGTCTTATAGCTTCTTTGATAAAGACCAAAAAAAATGTATAATAATAATGCTCCAAATTCTGTTAACAAGTTTTTGGGTCAAGGACATGGTGCTCCTAGTGTAAAGCGGCTAACATGCAATATTGAAAATCTTAGAATAGCGGGATTTGAATTATATCAAGAATCTATTGTTCCACTATCTAAAGTCAAGGAATCACTTGCATGGCTATTTTGCGATGAAGAAATTCATGGAGTAAATCTGTCAAGCAATTGCGGTGAAAAAATAGACATGAATGATGAAAATTTCAGCAAGATGGCAGATACATGATATTTTTGCAACGGTCAACGTGTAAGCATGGTATATATTCTAATAGTTCACAACTAGTTATTGCGTAGTTCGGCAGTCTGTTTTAATTCAATGAAACCAGATTTTCAGCCAAGAAGAAAAAAAACAACGCAATACATTATCCTAGTTGTTTATATTAGCAAGCCTATTGTGGGTTAGATAAGTTCATAGCCAACATCCAAAGAACACTTGCAGTGCGTAAGAGAATTGTAGTTTTGGCAACATAGAAACATAGCAAAGATCCAATTCTTTTAAACCACAGATAAGCATGAAAGGATTCTCATAGCTTATGAATGCATTATGTGGCAGTATAAATTTAGCCAAGGGAATAATTACCTCGAGTGGTGAAGCTTCAATGGTTAGTTCTTCTTTCCGATTGAATTCTCCTGGTCGTCAACGTCTTCTTGCTAGTAGCTGTGGTGAAATCTTCTACTTCAGCTTTGTCAATACAATAATGACCGAGGTTTTGTGCCTATTTATAAAGATGGGTTTGTTCTAAGTTGACGATGATTAAATTCGAGAGCTGTGGTGTTTGTTTCCGATTAGAATTTGATTCGTTGCGGAATTGGAACTTTAATAAAGATAAATATGCATGCAGTCCGGTGTTTCCTGGATTTTGTTATTAAAGTTCAAATTGATAAGGAAACGATTGAAGCTTCATGTGTTTCTAGATCTCGTCACGGTCTTAGAAATCTATATTAATAAGGAAATGTGACTGACAACGGAAACTAGTTGCCATTCTCTACTTCGGACGGTTCAAGATATGCTTCATCACTAGAATTCTTGATTGGAGTTTATTTCAGATTACAATTGGTCTTGAATTATACTGAAGTTTGGCAATGGATTCAACAAGATTTCTATGGCACGTGGAGTTGTTAAATTAAAAGGAAATTGTTTGCCACGTGTTACAAGTGATTGAATCCAAAATTTGCGGTGTTTGTTTCAAATTGAAGTTCACTATGTTTTGTAACAAATATTTTAGCAAGGATATGTTCATGCAATTGCCGGTTGTAATTAAACTACATCACCAGCAGTTGCAACTTGCAGGTCTCAATCAACATTTTACATGGTGGGTCCATAAAAGATCAAGGCAATAAAGTTGCTGGAGTGTTATGTTTTAGTTCTTAATTCATGCCTCCAAGTTGTTTTATCAATTTTCCAAAGAAAATTGCCAGTGGCTACAAGATTTCAAGTTGCGAGTCAAATGGGCTACCTAAGTTGACAACAAAATTGCAACTATTTTGTGCCAAATGAAAGTGAAGCTGTCCATACTTCAAGACTCGTTTCTAGTAATTGTCCAAACAAATACCTCGCCAAGTCTTGAAGTGGGGGCATTTGTAGACAATTAAAATTTGTTTAGTCAAGATTAAATAAATTAAATTAATCTTAATTAAATTAAATTAAATTCATCATAGGTCCATTCATATTTGGGCGTATACGTTGAATGAATTGCAATTGGGCCCTAAATTACATTAAGTGCAAAGTCCATTTAAGTTAAGTTGGATTAATTTAATTAATCCTCACTAATGGACCTATACATGTGGGCTTCAAATTAAATTGTAAAGTCCATTTAAATTAAAATGAATTAATTTAATTAATTCACATTAGACTAATTGGGATGACCCAATTATCAAGCTTTATTTTAAACGGGCTTTCTTAGAGTTACAAATAGCCCAAGTAGTGAAACATTCTGGAGAGTTAATCTCAAGTTAACCACTCACCAAATTTCAGCTATAAATAGGGGATCAACTCCCTCAAGTCAGACGTATGTTCATTCCCCAAAAGCTTAGTGAAAAACTCTAAAAAGCTCTCAAGAGATTTTTCTCTCTAAAAAAGCTCTAAAGAGATTTCTTTTTCTCAAGTCTTTCAAGAGATTTCTCTTTCAAGTCCCATAAATCCTCCAAATCCAAATCCCCAAATCACTACGTTCATGCTGAAGACTTGAAGATTTGAAGATCAACAGCCTCAAGTGTTCAAGGAACGTCATCAAATCAACTGTTTTCTACACCAAATTGTAAGAAACTCAATATTTAATTCAAGAATAAGCCTGTTCTTGGCTCTTGAATTAAATCCTTGAAGAGAAGAATCAGAGGGCAGTTTCTTGTATAAAGAAACAAATCCAGAGATTGTAACTCTCATTCAAAATCAATAATTTTATTTTTTACAACGAAATTTATTAGTACAGCAAGTTTGATGTAGTTCTTGGTTGAGATTTTGCATGGTGTAGATGGTTTTGATTTAGGCTATTATGGTGTTGTTGCAGGGTTAATTTGAGGTCTAATTTGGGGTCTGATTATGTAGGATTGGAAGGCTGTTATGGGTGATTTTGCAGGTGCTTGAGGCTATGAATTGTTGGCAGTTTTGGGTTGCAAATTGTGGTAGGCTATTTGATGTTGTTTTGAGGCTATTGTGTAGGTAGTTTGGTTGGGTTGTTGGCGGTTGCTGGCAGATTGCCCACTATGTGTGCACACGTGTGAGACAATGTGTTTGTGTGTCTACATTTTGTTTGTGCGTGTATCTGAGTGTGTGTGTGTGATTGTGCTTACATGTGTGAAATGTGTGAGATGGTGTGTGTATTGTGCATGCAAGTGTGTGTCGTGTGTGAGATTATGCTGTTTCTATGTGCAGTGTCTGATTGTGGTATGAGAATGGATCTGATTTTTGAGTGTTGGGGTAGTGTGTGTTCTAGATGTTCTAAGTGTAGATTTAAAGATAAGTTAGTGTGTGCTCTAGGTATTCTAAGTGTAACTTTAAAGATGAACTAGTGTCTATTTTAGGTATTATAGGTATAGGTTTGAAGATGAATTAGTGTGTCCTAGTGTTTTAGGTGTAGTTGAAAAAACTAAAAATATCTATTTAAACCTTTTCTTTCTTTTTTTTCCCCCTTTTTTTTTCCCTTTTTCAAAAAAAAAAGGGTCATTTTATAGTATAAAGGGATAGGATGTTAAGAAACTTTTCAAATCTTATCCTCCAAGAATGGACAAAAGACTATAATGCCTTTGAAAATAAATTACAAATTTACCTTAAAAATTAATTTTTGACGCACAAATATAAAAAAAAAAAAAAGCCATTGTCTCTCCTAAAAAAACAAAAAAATGAAAAAATAAAGAAAAATGTAAATAATAAATTTATTAATAAAATTCATGCGAAAAATACATTTATGTGTAAAATGACAATTTTGCTCCTGAACATGGTATTTGCCAAAAAAAAATTGTAGTTAACCTCCAAAAATTACCAAAATTAAAAATAAGTTTAAAACCCTGAAAAATGAATTCAGAACCTAAAAATTGGCAAAAAGGTTATTCGGGAGATGAAATGATTATTTTACTTCTGAATGCGTTATTTATAGAAAATAGCAATTGACCCAAAAAAAAAAAGAAAAAGTTAAAAACATGCTTAAAAACCTGAAAAATGAATTTGGGACCCCACAATGGGTGAAAAAGGTGTTCGGAAAGCAAAATGACCATTTTGCCCCAACACTGATGAAATATACAGAAAAGTAGTAATTAATTCTAAAATTCACAAAAATTTAGAAACATGTATGAAAGTTCAAGATATGCATTTAGAACCCATAGTAAATTTGTTAGAACTTCATCAACCTTATTCAGGAAAAGAGCACAAAGCCAAAAGAAGAATTGGCTAATTACATTTACCACCTTGAGGTTTAACCAAATTATGAAGCGAATCTTGAGGTTTTACTAAATTGCATTGACCCCTTTATCCGTACCATTGTTCAAGCCCACTTAACAGAAACCATAAAATGAAGGAAATACCCTTCAGATAAACAAAAATGAAAAGAAGATAACTCGGAATTGGGCTCAAACGATGGTTTTTTTTTTTTTTTTTGCTCATTGTCTAATTTTGAATTTATTTTCTTCATTGTAAAAGGAGTTTTGTTAAATGCTCAAAATGAGATTGAAGAGGTTAACTTTGGTTTATTAAAAAAAAAAAAATTGCTCTCCATCTCTTCCTCAACCGCCACCACCACTGCTACCACCCTCCCTCCCTCCCTTACTCCTCACATTCACCACCTCTGGTTTTTCATCACCGCCACCATTCCCCCTCCTAACTCCCCATCTCTTACTGCCTTTCCATCATTACCTTTGATTCTCTACCACCACTACCACCACTATAACCGAGAAAACCAACATCAAACTGAAGCGTGATGTTGAGGACCCTTGTCCCAACAAAGCAAATGTCTAGCCTAGCATCCGAAACCTTTCTAGATGTAAGCGGATGATGGTGATAATTATAGATAGCAGGCATTTGGTTGGGACAAGTTGAAACATGTGTAACGTTTTAGTTAAAAAATGTAAACTTACAGTGAACAAATGTAACTTTCAGAATTTGTAATTTATCATAATCAAAATGTAACTTTGCAGAACAAAAATTTAACTACTTTGCGTTCAGAGTGCTCATTGTACATATTGCGTGATTTTAGCCATGCAAAAGCCCCTCAAAAGGAAGCAGATGAAAGAATAGACGACCGCCATGTCCAATCAAGCATGTGTAACTTTCTAGTCAAAAAATGTAAACTTGCAGTGAACAAATATAACTTTCTAGAATTCATAATTTATCAGCATCAAAACGTAACTTTGCAGAACAAAAATGTAATTAGTTTGCATTCAGAATGTTCATTGTGTATGTTGAGTGATTTTAGTCATGCAGACGACCCTCAAAAAGAAGCAGATGAAGGAATGGACGTTCGCTCATTGTCAATAAGGAACGCAATGTCCATGAAGCAGACGTCCGAGTCCTGGCATTTTAAAGAAGTGGACATCGTCTATTTCACTTCATTTTGTCCCAAGATGTGTTATTCAACTTGGTTGCTTATGCAAAGGTACTCTAAATCTGATGGCTCACTAAGTAAAAAATCTCCCCATTTGATTTTATTTCAGTTGATGGTTGCGGATTTACCCTTTTTAGTTTCAATCTTCGATCTTCATCAACTTTTTGTAGTTAATGAACATCCAGATGATATCGATAATTACTATCAAACTATGTTGCTACCGATGAAAGTGATAATGGCTTTAACCATCTCTTACTCCCTTGCCATCATTACTTTTTATTCTCCACCACCACCACCACTATCCCTTCCTCTCTTGAGTTATCTGTGAATAAAGAGATTGATTATTTTTTATAAATATTCAAACTATGCCACCACTAACTATGGTGATGATGACTTTCGAGAAGAAAAAGTGGGAAGAAGATAAGAGGGGCTAAGGTTATGAGGGTATTTTGGGACATTCATTGCCTGTTTTTGGTTGACATCATCAAAATAAACGATCAAACGTCTATTGACTAACGATAAGGGTACATTTGTTATAATTTTGTAAATTGAAGGTTCGTTTTGTAATTTCGCCAAATTACGGGGATTGATCGGTAGTTTGGCTAAACCTCAGGAGAGAAAGATGTAATTAACCCAAGAAGAATAGGAACGGGGACATTGCTATTCTTCTTGGGTTAATTACATCTTTCTCTCCTGAAGGTTGAGCCAAATTACCGATCAATCCCCGTAATTTGGCGAAATTACAAAACGAACCTTCAATTTACAAAATTATAACAAATGCACCCTTACCGTTAGTCAATAGACGTTTGACCGTTTATTTTGATGATGTCAACCAAAAATAAGCACTTAATGTCCTAAAATACCCTCATAACCCTAGCCCCTCTTATCTTCTTCCCTACTTTTTTTTTTTCCGAAAGCCATCATCACCATCGTTAGTGATGGTGTAGTTTGAATATCCATAAAAAATAATCAATCTCTTCATTTACAAACAACTCCAGAGAGGAATGTACAAAATCTAAAATTTTCACATCATTTGTTAAGAGGACACCTGACCGGATGCATCCACGAATGCATCAAGTGTCCAGTTATTCAGACCATCTTTGCGGACGGCTTGCCAAAAGATCAATTACTTATGGGATTTTGAATTACAATCAATTATTTCTCAATTACACCCACAAGCTAATAATTTATATTCAATTACTTCTCACTTACACACGCTTGACTGGACAACCTACCAGATGACAAAGCGGATGACGGCATCGTCTGCAGTCAATTGATTCACACACTTATGGGATTTTAAATTACAATCAATTACTCTTCAATTACACCTACAAGTTAACGATTTACATTCAATAACTTCTCACTTACACACATCATCTCAATTAGAGGATGCTTGACCGAATGACCTGTCAGATGACGAAGCGGACGACAATATCGTCCACTTTTTATTACTTCTCAATGATACCCAGGAGTCAACAATTTACATTTAATTAATTCTCACTTACATACAAAAAATTGAAGATTTACATTCAACTACTTACCAATTACACACAAAAAAAACTAAAGATTTGCACCAAATTCTTCCAATTTAGCAAAGCTGCACCAAATACAACAGCCTGTTGGTGAGGATTGAATCCAAAAATACTCCCAGAGGCCTGTATTCTCTATTTGTCCTACATGTTGTGTCTCTTTTTGCTTTGTTTGGAGAAAGAACAAAAGGCAGGTGCCTTTTTTGTATTTTTCTCTTTGGTCAATCAAGATATTTTAGACATTTGATAATTCATTTTTTTTCAATTTAAATTTGTACGATTCCTTCATTTGTGGCAATTTTGTCTTTTCAACTTGTCCATTACAATAGCTTAATGACAATTACTTCCAAGGGGTAATTGTAGTTTTGCGAAAATACGGGGCCCAGTCAGTAACATGGTCAAACCTCAGGGGTAGTAAATATAATTAACCCTTAAAATAATCTAGAATATTTCCTTTTCTACGAAATCCTAGATACACAACCACCAAGAAGCATCTGCAATGGCAAATCGAATTCATAACTGAAATAACCACGAATTTAAGATGAATAACGGATAAGTTGGAAATTATTCGATTATACCCAAATGATTGTGCAACATTAATACATAATTGTGGGATTGAAAGGTGAAAACAATCAAAGTGAGATATCAAGCGACGAACACCAAATTATCTGAGCAAATAAATAGAAGCTGCTCGAAAAGCAAATGCGTGCAAGTACATTTCACTCCACTAAAGTCGATTCCGTTCCTTTTATTCTCAAAGGAGAAACAGATAATAATATTTTTTCATTATCTACAGGACCAAATATCATCACCACCAGTGAATTGGTTTCCAACCTGCAAATTCTCTAAAATTTGCCAAAAGTGACAGGCTTTAAATTTTCAGCGTCCAAAATATTCAGTAATAATACTGCAAGGAATTACTGTGATACTGCACTCTCGAAGGACTAAAGTAAATCAATCCATTTTTCCACTCTTAGGGGTGTTTGGTTTAAGGGAATCAAGGAGGGAAATAAGTATCACAAGTAATAATACCCATTGTTAATATTTGTTAAATAACTATCACTATCATTCAATGGGAATGATAGTGATTAATTGAGGTGTTAATGATTCCTCCCAAAATATTAGTCTATCAAACCCATTAACCTTTATTATTAAGGGCAAAAACACACCCATTAAAAAATATATATCTTTTGAGTTACCCACTCTCAATATTCTCTCTCTCTCTCTCTCTCTCTCTCTCTCTCTCTCTCTCTCTCCCCCCTTTTGATTTTGAATATTTTTTATTAGTACTTTATAAATTGTTTTACAAAAATTCTTTTTAATAAATTTTTTTATAAAAATTCTTTTAATAATTTTTTTTACATTCAATAATTTTATAAAAAATTGTATTAAAAATCCAAGATATATAATAATTTCTGTTAATATAATAAAAATGATTTTTTTTAAGATTATCATTTTCATAAAACTCAAATTAGAGCATGACTATATTTAAAATTGAAGAAATCTTTTTAAATATACAAAATAAGAAATCTAAAAAATATGTATATATAAATAAAAATTTTAAAATTTACTTGAAAGTCATTTCAGTATACCAAACAAATATTCTTATAATGATACCCATTCCATTATTAAACCAAACATGTTGGGAGGAATCATCAAAACCCATACTCATAGTAGGGTTAATGATACCCAAAGTGATAGTAATTGAGGAATTTAAACCAAACGCCTCCTTAATATTCCTACCAGGCTATTTATCAAGGATTGCACTGTAGTTGCAAATTCGTAGCTGAAATGCCAACGGTCTTGAGAGAATTCAAATTTTTTGTGTCTTAAGTTGTCCTTCAAAAACCATTTCAAAATCAACATACAAGTCTTTCAATAATTTTATAAGGCACTCATATTTCTCCTACCTTTTACTCCACCTTGTAAGATATTGCAAAGTCTGTTAAGAATAGAACTACTGTCACATGCGGCCCTGGTACACAACCAAAGTTACAAGCGAAACTCAAAACTCAGACTCAGGTGGTTTTCCTATGCTCTGCATATTAAAATCCAAGTCGGAGATTTAAATTGCAATATGAGCCCGTCATAGTTGCACAGAACCAGCTTATAAAACAATTGTAAGAACGAATATGTAACCAAATGAAATTGGGTTGCAGAAAAATGAAACAATTGTTTTCCTGTGCTGTATAAACCAACAAAGAAAACAGTGAAACGCAAAACACGATTCCCGAATAAAAAGCATACTCAAATTTTCAACAAAGAAGGAAAAAGTCTTAGCCGAAGGTAATAAGAAAAGATAGCATGTCTCATAAAATAAAAATAAAAAATAACAGTTAATTGGCCGACTGCAAATGATATTCCCTTAGTCTCAATAAATTGTTTTGGACACATCTATATAAGCAATCATGACTCCAAAGTTTTTCAAAAGAAAATAGACTGATTTTCATAGTATGCAGTGATCGTGCGTGCACAGACACGCACATATATACAAGCGATCATAGCTCTGTACGTTTTTTAAAAAATGACTGATTTTTATAATATGCAGTGATTGGTACCTTATCCATCTCAATACCTGTAACACACAGATGTTACTTTTATCAGCCTAAGTTCATTCACAGAAAGTGTGAGGCAGAAGATGTCACGGCATCAAGCTAAGGCACTAGTTTGATTTTACATTGATACATAGATATACATTTAATTCTACCCATGAAACAGAACTTCTATTTTGCTGGAATACGTAAAAAATATATTTGGTTGCAATACTTATAGAATGTATCTAGCCATGTCACAAGTTAAAGAATTTTCAGCTGTTAAGTTATGCAATAGAAACCGACTCTAGAAGACCATCAATATACTCCTGGAGCTTTACTTTTGTAATTGCACCTTCCCTCCTGCTATCTGGAACTTCTTTCCCATTTTTGAAGAGAATTAATGTTGGTAATCCATATACCTTGTATTCTTCAATTAGTCGAGGATTGGAATCATGATCAACTTTCACTACCATAAGTTTTTCTTCATACTCCTAACAAATTCCCAAAAGCAACTGTTACATAGAGATGAAAATTAAAAAATAAAGTATGAACATTAAGCATCCTTCTTTCATAGTGTACCTCTTCAATTCATAATAGAGTGAACTCCAAACTATAAGAATAAGACTTTTCCAGAAAAACAAAAATTACAAACTATAAGAATAAGACTTTTCAAAAAACAAAAAAAAAAAAAAGAAATTACAAACAATAATGAAAATTTTAAGCAATAAGATTAAACGGTATCTAGGTTATGCATAGAAGCATTTATCAGTCCCTATTTCTTCTTAGAAGCCAATGAGCTCAAACGAAATTATATATCCCTCAAGGTACAAATACTGGTTTATTTTATGAACTATAGATCATCAATATAAACAGATCGTCACAAATCAATTTCACTATTATGACTGGTGAGAATGGATATATTTTTTATACCGCACGGAACGAACAGATAGGCTCCACTAATGAATTTCCCAGTTAACAACATCCATGTTTGTTTCATTCATAGGAAGACACAACATAAGATTGCTAATCCTATGTCATCCCTTGTTTGGTTTTTTTTTTTTAACGGAACTAACCCCATGACTATGGAATAAAATAATTCCAGGAGAGATGATATTACTTATCCTTGGATGACAACTTCATCGAATAAGGAAAAAATTTGACTTTTTCAGCTTATCAAAATCGTATACTTACCAAACGTAATATTGGAACTTTTACGGGATATCCATGAATAATTCAATACTAACCCGGGTTGCCAAGTCTGGAGAGAATAACTACTGAAAGTATCTAACTTAAAATAAGTATTTTAGATGGGATGATAGATCCCAGGATGAATAATCCTGGACATCCTGCCTCATCCCATCCACAAACGAAACAAGCCCTAAAGGAGAACCAAACTAAATATGTAAGTTAAACTCCATACACTTGCTCATGACAATCACAAGCTAGTTTACATATGTTACATTAGTGAGAGAAACGTAACTTGCCGTGCTGCATAGTACAAAAGTTGAATATTTCAACATCCTTCATTAAAGACGGCCCATTGATCAAAAAACGACATCAACTATCTTTTCTTATACAATTTAGCTTACAACTAAGAAGATTGACAGGCGGTAGACCTTATCCAGTATTTTGTTTTTCAGATAGAACTCAACAATAACCTGATTTCTATTCAAAATGCTTATATACGTACCAAATGTTGACCAGAAGAAAGAATGCAAAAATACATATTCACAACAACTTAACACCTCCAAGTTTCCAGGATTAATGATACAAACAGTTAATACTTATGGAACATTAGCATTTTAATAAACATGAAAGAACCCAACAGATGTCTTCCAACATTCCACAAAAGAAAGTCAGCTGGTGTCTTTCTCTTCACATCAAATTGGCCAACAGAAAAAGAAATGTGAAAAAAAAATCAACACAACAACTATTTTTTTATCATTTTAATATTTGATAACATGCATCACTTCTAATTTGGTTCTTTCAACTTCTGCGTGGTTATTTATAGGAATCATTGCTGAGTTTGACATTCAATCTGAAGATATTCCAGATAATATATTTATTCTACGCCATTAGCTCAGGTCTGTCATGTTTCAAACAAAATTTTGTTGTCTACTAGATAACCAAAAAATTCAAATAAGTAAACAAATATATGTATATGTGTGCGTATGATACCTCTATCACTTGGGAATAACAATAGTTGCATTTTGACAGTTATTTTTTAGAAAAAGCACATTTTTTTAAATTTGTTGAAATATTTTTTTATAAAATTTGTTTGGATAGAGGGAAAATTATTCCAAAAAATGCTCTTTAATTTCAAAAATTATTCTCTAAAATTTCTCTCCCCTACCCACTACCTCCCCTCCCCTTCTTTGTAGCCATCTCCCCCTGTTCTCTTCCTCCTCCCACTCCCAAGGCCTGGGTTTTACACCAATTGAATATGTGCTAGACTTGTCATATTTGTAAATTAGATGCATTAGTTTAAGCTTGAACGGATCCGACCATAGGATAGTGCTTGTCCCCTATATATTTAGTTTAGGCTCGAACAAACACTCATACAAACAATTGTTTGTTGGAAAGACCGTGCTCGTCCAGAATTCAACTTGCAAAAACATGACTGACGTTTAATACATGTTGGGTTTATTACCTAATATTTCTTCTAATTTATATTTGCATAATATTTACTCACTTGTTTCCAAGATGTCATTGAAGCGTTGTCCCATATTTATCAAATCTATCCATTTTCTTAAATTAATTTTTCCACCATTATCTAATTTCCAAATTCCAAATTTTCATGTTCAATCAAGTTATCTAATTTTCAAATAATTGAATGTCATCAAATTGTTGTCCCCCCTTTATTCAATTTATCCAGTTTTTAAATTAATTTTCCACTATTATCTAATTTCCAAATATCCAAATTTTCATTTTCAATCAAATTATATAATTTTTAAATTACTGGCAATCCAAATAGTTTTTTCATTAGTTAAAATAGTCCAATTGGTCACACAATAATACCAAAATAATATTCCAAATATCATTATTTAAATATTCTATCCAAACCAAGCCAATAAAACTCCCACGCAATTTTTTATAGAAAGAAAGAAAAGTTTAACACAAAAAATAACTTTTCAAGGAAATATTCAAAAAGATATGCAATACAAAGCAAAAAAAAAAAAAATGATAATGTTTTCAACCGGAACCACCTCAGTTGATGATAACGTAACAATTGTATGTACCTTTTAGAATATAGGAAAATCGCAAAAAACTTGAGCTTTATTTAAGCACTTAAAAGCACAAGCACAAAGCGTTTTCCCAGAAAACAATTTTCCTTACAAACTTGAGCACAAAAGGTTTTCCCCAGAAACCAATTTTCATTACATAATTCTCAAGAAAGTGTAACCTAAGTATTTTCTTAAGACCACCATGACCAACACCATAGCAAAATTATTAAGTCCTATTCATAATTCTCAATGGCAAAAGAAACTATGTATTTTGAAACATTAGGAGAATAGGTTCTCCAAGCATTTCCCATTTCCCATTTCCCTTTGGGAATAAGATCAGAGAAGAAGGCCTACTTTTGTCTTCAGCTATGTCCTCCATTATGTCTTCAACTTTGGAATCAGATTACAGTCAATATTTAACCACAGCTACATTTCACAAAAAATAGACAACAAAACCCAAAGTCTAAACCTTCGATGTCCAATCCACAATCAACTCTCAAATGCTTTGAATTACATTGGCATAAGCTGGTCTAGGAAATCAAACTTTCAAAAGGGTAATTAAGCTGTCAAAAGGGCAATGCTGTCATGTCATGAAAATATAACTACCTTAACACTTTGAGATCCTGCAACTTTCTTGGAAAATGGAAGAATGTTAACCTCAGGCAAACTCGATGCCAAGTGAAAATGAAATTGTTGTTAAAGCATTCTCAGATTCCTTAAAATAAGTGAGGCAACAAACTTTTCTAAAGAGGCTCGGAAATATCTGAAAAACCTGATTGATGCATTCGATTTGTTTGAAATATAGAGATCAGGTTGAAATATTTGGTTGAGGAAGTCACAAACCCTGATTTAACAGTAGCAGAAAACAAGGTGAGACAAAGATGCGAGTCATCCCATCCAGGGATAGCAAAATGTTTATCACCTGCACAGCCTGAAGATGTTTCAAATCTTACTCATGCATTGGTGCTGCAACAAGTCCGTGGATAAAAATCATGCTCAAAACCCCTAAAATGAATTATGATGATGCTATTCATCATCTTCCTAAGGACCTCTGGAGATAAAAAAATGCAGGCCGGGTCAAGAAATGGCGATTTGCACAGACAAGTTAAAGAAGCATAGGGAGGTAAATTTTATGGTATCTTAGAGACAAGTGCTCCCAACCCCCTTTCCACCTTAGCCAAAAGGATAGGGTAATATAATTGACAATTGTAAGATTAGTTTAGTAGTTATCAAAGAACCAGACACATCCAGTGAGGTCTAACTAATTTTCTACCATTCCTTGGTTAAATTAAATACTAATGCCCAATTGCTTCTTTCTAAAATATATAATGCAAACTAAACATCACAAACCACAAATTTCAAAAACCAAAAAATAAATAAATAAATAAACAAAAACAACCAACGGTGAATTCACAGTATAAGCAAGAAGTATAATAAAAGATTGAAATATGAAAGTACCAGAGCGAGTGTTTCGACAGCTGGAGCGATCAAACGGCAGGGCCCACACCAAGTGGCAACGAACTCAACGAGGACCGGACGACTTGACTTTAAAACGACATCGGAAAATTCACTCTCATTAATTTCCCGTACTTTACCACAAATTATCCTTATCGTCGAAGCCGACGACGAGGATGAGTATAACGTCGTCGTTTTGCTCCTGCTGCTTCTTCTGCCCCGAACTGAAGCTGAAAGAAGATGCTTAGCATTGAAAGAAGAAGGAAAGGTCAAGAAATTTTTAACGGTACCAGCAGGAGGGAGTGGAAAACGGAAGCCTAGTTCATAACCGGAGGCAAACGACGTAGTTTCCATGGCAAAATAATTGCAGAAAGCAGCTTCTTCCTGACTTCAGGAAGAACTCGAGGTGCTGTATTTTAATCCAAGAGAATGAATGATACAGCGCAGTCAATTCCACTATAAAGGATAAGACGAGATATTGAGTCAAAAGAGTTGTAATGACCGATTGGAGAGGATGCATAGAAAACGACGTTCTCAGATGTGTACCAGATAAAAAAATCGAGTGGGATATTATGCTGGCAGTTATCAATGCGTGGTTGCCATGGGGCTTACGTGTATGAGTGGCACATTTCTTAAAAAGAAAAAGGATAAATTGCAAAATAATCCCTTGCATTTAGGTACTCTTTGCGTTAAAAAATTTCTAATCCTATACAAAAAATTATAAAATTACTTATTATATTCAACAACAATTAGGCTTTATTCAAAAAAAAAAAAAAAAAAAAAAACGATTTGGCCCACTTGTAGTAATTCCAACTCTGGTTTATTAAAGATGGTTGAGTTGCCCGAGAAACCATCTACTCTGCACAGTTGCTATGGCATTTCCTATTTTCTCCAGAAAAACAAAAGCAAAGAATCCTAATAGGAAGGGCGAGAGAGAACGGACTGATCAAAATTGCACCTCAAACTTCAGTCAAATTTCCATTGTCCATGATATTGCTGTAATCGATCTTGTCGTTGTATGTGTATTGATTTCATTTATAATTTTATACCTTAGTTACTCTTCCAAATATCGTATATTATTTTGATTCTTCCAAATATCGTATATTATTTTGATTTTTAAATATGTAGGATGATGGAGAATACTAATCTTCTCCAACTAAACGTTCTTCATTATACTGATATAGCAGTGTCAGATTTAATAGGATCACAATGATAGATATTTGAATACAATTTAAAATATAAATTGCGTACCATTCACCATAGCAATTGAAACTAGGCAAAGTTGAACAAAGGCAATAGGATTTTGATCTACAACGATACCTTGAGATTCATATATCTATGATAGATGCTCCCTTTCCCTTTCTAAGTCCTGTATGGCTATCAATAGGGAAAACCACACTAACAGCCTACATTTATAGACTGTAGTATTATAGACGAGAGAAAGGGACCTGAATAGTAATCGGATCCTCCTATTAAGGAAACGACAAAACTAAATTCTACACTTTACATATTATACCAAATAAGTAAGTGAGACAAACCTAGACTCAAATTTTAGTTGATCATATAATAATGGCATAGACACCAAATTTTAATGCATCATTTATTTTTTCGACATTGGAGGCATTTTTATATTTTTGGAGTCAAATTCTAATTTTTCAATAAAAGGGGAACAAAATCAACATTTTCGGGGGTTAAAACAGTAATTTTTTTGCACGAAAATATTTTTTCATTAGTTTTGAAATTTAAATGTACATTTTGTATTTTTATACATGTTTTTAAAATTTTGTGAGTTTTCGAATTCAACATATTTCACTAGCACAAGGTCAAAATGATCATTTTGTCACGGGAAAACCACTTTTGCCCATTTTAGGTCAATAAATTTATTTTTTAGGTTTTTAAGTGTGTTTCTAAATTTTTATGATTTTTTCGGGAATAATTGCTATTTTTCTAGTAAATACTGCATTCAAGGGTAAAATAGTTATTTTGCAACTCGAACGAATTTTTCATCAATTTTTAAGTCTTAAATTCATTTTCTCGGGTTTTAATATTATTTTTAATTTTTTGTAATTTTTCGAGACCAATAGCTATATTTCTGTGTATTTTGTTAATATAAGGGCAAAATAGTCATTTCACACTCAAAACACATTTTTTGTCAAGTTTTGGGGTTTCTAAACTCATTTTTAGGTTTCTGAAGCTATTTCTAATTTTAGTAATTTTTAGGACCATTTTTTATTTTTTTGTAAATACTGCATTTAAGTTGCAAAACGGTAATTTTATATAGAAATATATTTTCTCGCCCAAATTTCGTTAATAAATTTATTATCTGCATTTTTTGGATTTTTTTCCACTTTTCAGGTGTTTTAGAAAAATCGCGGCCTTTTGGTTTTAATTTTAATTTTAATTTTAGTTTTAATTTTACCAAAAACTATTTTTTTAGGATAAAATAGTAATTTTATTACTAGGGGTATTTTTGTCTTTTTTTCTTTTTCTTGGGGGAGGTAAGACATTACTGCACTATAAATAGCCTATTTTTAGAGAGAAAAAAAAGGTCAAAAACCCTAAACACACTTTTATCCAAAAGAAAAGATTAAACACACATATTCACCAAAAAGCACACACACAAGCTGTCACTTTGATTTTTTTTCTTTACTGTTCATCATCATCAGATTAACTTCCAGCATAAAAAAGATAATTTCTTAATTCTTCTCTCTTTATTTTGATCCACTTTTTTTTATTTTGTAAGTCTGATAATGTTTTTTGTTGAGTTTTTATTTAAATTTTTTCAATTTCATTTCTATTTTTGTGTTCTTGTTTCTAGGTTATGATCCTTCTTCTTTCTCTTTTCTCACCACCGATCTCCCCTCATCGGAACCCATAACCACCCAAACCCCATCTACGCCACCACCTGCAACACAAATTCAGCAATCCCTCCACCTCAATCTCTAAATCACCTCAAACTGCCATCTGCATCCACCTTTAGCCCATAATGCCACTAACAAATTCCAAAACAATCACCTACATACCTACCAAGAACAGCCACCAAGAATCCCAAGACAGACACCAAACAACAATCAGACATTAAACCATCTCCACCTACCTAGTCAACCCAACACCATCAAAGCCTCCACCAATTCCTCCATCACAGCCCCCTAATTTTCTGCTATCCATCACCACCCAATAACTTGCAAAGAAAACAGCAAAAACACTGAAAACCCAAGCAGCCCCAAGCCCTATTTCGATCACCCACAAAACTGTTAGCCCCAAATCACAATAACCAGCTCCAAGCCATCAACCTTGATCCTCCACAGCCCTCAACCACCTAAAGCAACCAGTCAATCCACCCAAATCCCATCCCTGCCCTAGAACCACAAAACAATAACCACAAGCAGCCATAATAATCAATACCAAGATAGTCAGCAAAATAGCCCCCTGAAGCTATACCCATCCAAACTGACACCAATTCCCCATCATCAATAAGCCCATTTAGCCCACAACCTGCAAGAGAAATCAAAATAGAGGTAGAAATTAAACTAAATTCCACTTAGTCACTAATTTCAATTGCAGTCCCACCCCTCAATCACCCCAAATTACTGGCAGCTCTCCCACCCTCACAAACCATTGCTTCAATCTCAATTCAATTTCAAGAACCCAAAATCACTACTGCCGATCTCCACCACCTAAATCATTCCCAAATTGCCATTCGAATAACCCAAAAGCACCATTGCCACTTGCTAACTGTTGGCCCAAATGCAACCTAAGAGGAGGGGTGAATTAGATTCCCTTTTATTCTAAACTTGATTACAATAATTTATCTTAACACAAAATAAATTTACCAAGTTGTCTAAATGATCAATCAAGATTATGAACCAAGAATTACTATGATGGATAAAAACAATGGACATAAAATTCAATCAAAAGAAAAGTTGAGATACACAAACTCAATAAGCTTCCAAGCACACAAACTTGAAAGCCTTGATCACTTGAATTCTCTTCTTTGTTTTGTGCCTCAATATCAACTTGTATAATATTGTGGATCACTTCTCACTCACCCTAGAACACTCTCTAGTTGAGCTAAGAAGTTTTCACAGCTCTCTAGCTAACCCTTTTAACTATACAAATGAATTGATCACAAACAAATATGAATTCACTCTTGCTATTACAAAGTTCACTTGATGAGAGTACTTTTTCTTCACAAAAGAACACTAAAAAATACTATTGTATTGGTTGCTAAAAGTATCTATTCATTCTGCACTATTTAGCTTTTATACATCATAAGAAAATGGCTTGATTTGACTTCCAACGGCTAAAAAGAAAAACTAGCCGTTAGACACAATTTGTCTGGTCCGGACAGTCCTCATAGAGAGGTCCGGACGTCCGGACAGTCGTCCGAACTAGTATCCAGAAGGTGCATTTCCTCGTCCGAATGATCGTCCATATGCCTTCTGGACATTCCTTGCTTTGGCTGTTTCCCTGTGTCCGGACGTCCGCATGATCATCCGGACTCTCGTCCGCATACATTCTGTCCACCTTTGAATTTTGATACTTCTGTATGTCCGGACGTCCGCATGAGCAGTCCGAACCCTCGTCCGGATACCTTCTGACCATTTTAATTTTTGATGTCTTTGTGCGTCCGGACGTCCTCAGTGTACGTCCGGATGGTCGTCCGGGTAACCAACCTCCTCCTTTTTGTCAACCTATCTTATTGATACTGCAATAGAAGCTCATTTAACATATTAGTACTCTTCATCATAAGTTTAATACTCATCAAAACCTAGATGATTTAGACCATGAGGTCATCAATCTCTCCCCTTTTTGATGATGACAAACTTATGATGAAGCAACACACTTAGAATAATAAAATCCTTTGCTCCCCCTCAACATATGCATAAAATATTGCCTTTGCTCCCCCTCAACATATGCATAACTTATCTCCCCCTTTTGGCATCATCAAAAAAATAAGGAGCATAAAAAATAGATAGATATTCATACCAAATAATCATAGAGATATCCAAAACATGTCAAACGTTAAACACGTAGAAGTTTTAAACCAAAGGATAAGTAAAAAAAACTATTACAAGACTAGACACTTAGAAAGCTAAAAACAGTCAAGCCTAGTCTAGGACTCATCATCGGAAACGTCTTCGCTACGGGAGGTGGAGGAAGATAGGAACATCATGTCTTGCTTTTCTTCTGGACTCTTGGCCTTGCCGCCTCATTCGAATATATGCTGGAAAATTGGCACGATCATCGGAGTCCCACCCAAACTCTTGAGCTAACTCTATACGCTCAAGTCTATTGTGAATCCCACGTACTTCCCTACTAAAGTCTTGTTGCAAGTTGTCCATTTGAGATGTGCATGGAAGCAAAATCAGTCCTCATTTGGTTCATGTGAGAGGAGAGGTCATTAATAGCATTAAAGAGCGACTTTCCCAAGAAGATGGAGGTGCATGTGACGATGAAGGAATACTAGGGTGAATAGAATGAAGAGGTTGTTCGTGCAGAGGTACATCTTCTTCCATGGCTTGTGGTCCTTCGTCCATTTGTTGCCTAGCTCTAGTATCATAAAAAATGAAAGCATCCATATAGGCACCCAGAGCAAAAACCGTTTGCAATTTACTTCTTTTGAAAAACCATCTTCCATTGAAGAAACCCAAGTTAAGTCTCTTAAAACATTCTTTATCAATCCTATCACCCTCTCCAGGTTTGGTACCCACTATGCCATCAAAATCTATCCCATTGTTCTTAAAGAGAAGAGTTAAGATTCTTCCATAAGCTAATCCCTTATTTGATTCACTCTTACATATAAACATGTACTTCAGCATAAAAGCACCCAAATTGATAGGGATAGATCTCATAATACCATAAAAAAGATGTAAACCTATATGAGTAACATCCGTCTTATGACCACTAGTAGGTGCTAAGATGTTCACAATAATATGATATAACACTCTATTAGAAGGTAGTGAACCAATTCATCTTGAGATTTTTAAGCTAGTCCTAATGGGATTCCCAAAGAACGATCTTCTTAAGTCATCATAATCAATAATTGGGGATTGCTCTTTAAGGACACAAAAATCACTGCCGGTATTATCCATGCCAAAAAGCTCATTTAACTCTCTAGAATCGAAAGTAAAGTGAGTATTGTTCACTATGGTTTCTGCATCTCCATTTACCTCTCTTAAATTGGCATAGAATTGTTTCACTAAATCAATATAAACAATTTCCTTCACTTCACATATCCTATCCCAATTTATGTCTCTTAACATAATAGGGAATGTCTTCTAATCCACCATCAAAATCTTCAAATTCACAAAATTTCATCCCAATAACATTCTTATTCTCTAAATCAGTTATAAAGTTCAAGCGATTGAGGATCAAAAAAGGTCTTACCCCTAAATTGGACAAATCCCTCTTCGTTGATGTTGTAGGTAACACTAGATCGTCCTCTACCACGTCCACTACGTCCTCCTCTATGACCCCTTTGAGAAGAACTAGCCATAGCTGATGTTAATTTGAGAAAAAAGGAAGAGAAAAAAAAAAGAAGAGATAGAGAGA